>CAUYUJ010015629.1:180000-194309 GCA_963575745.1 Prorocentrum cordatum
CTTCCTCAGGACCGTGGGGCGCTGGGGATCGTTCGGCCGATGCGCCCGCCTGCAAGGCCACTTGGCCGTTGGCGCACTGGTTCTTCTGGGCCGCCAAGTCGCGCGAGGTGGGCCGATCATCGCGGTGCAACTGCGTCGCTGGACCCGCGCGCCGCAACGCATCCGGGCCGCAAGCCAGGCCCGCAGGGGCAACGGACCACTTGCCCAACGGGCCGCCTGACCGCTGTGCTGTTCGACACCTCCCCTCCCCTTTGAATAGGGCCGCTTGGCACGTGGCCCCCTGGCTCGCCGTGCAACAATCAACCCCGTGCCCACTGGGCCACTGGCGCACTGGGCCGCTGTAGGCCACACGGTTGCTGGAGCATTTCTGAAGTAGGGCCCGCTGCCAGAATCTGCCGCAGAGCCCCAGGCCCACCGCTCGCCGCCCCAACGCATTAGGCGAACGCGGCGCAGCGTGCCAGTCTGCCGCTGACCTGGCGGGCGCCGCGAAAAAGGGAAATCGCGACGCGGCGCCGGCGGGCGCGCTCGGGCCGCGCGACTAGCGCGCCGCGTGGACGCGCGGCCACTCGGCCTCTGGGTTGAGAAGACACTGCGCGGTTGGGCCGGAGCGCCGCGTTGCCGGCGGGAGGGCGGGGAGCTAGTGAGACGCGCAACTGCGCATCCTGGCCCTGGCAACGCGTCATCGACTGGCGCGCGCGCCCGTGGCACTGGGCCGACCGGACAGACAACTAGCTTTGGAAGAATGCCATTGGGGTAACTTGGCAATGACAGAATTGCGCATGCGGGCGAGGGGGCGGTGGGCCAGTGGAGAATATGACCACGCGACCGCCGAGACACTGAGACGCGAACCAATGGCCACATGCCACATGAGCCACGCGGACATCGGCGGCAGAACGGGCGAGGCGCGGGCCACTCCG
Organism: Prorocentrum cordatum; assembly: GCA_963575745.1. Taxonomy (NCBI): domain Eukaryota; class Dinophyceae; order Prorocentrales; family Prorocentraceae; genus Prorocentrum; species Prorocentrum cordatum. Next base: position 180,918 of record CAUYUJ010015629.1, read on the forward strand.
AGGAGAGGGGGCGCGCGGGCTCGCGGAGACCAACCGCGCCGAGCGATTCGCCGTCACCCCTGGCGGAGCACCAAGGGGGCGCGGCGCGCCCATCGAGACCAACTCGCGCGGCGCAGCGGGCGCATGGCGGGGATTCGGGAAGGGGCGGAGGGGCGGGGGCTGTGCGGGAATTTCTGCGACGGGCGCAGGCCGCGCGGCGACGGGGGGGGAAAAGGGGCGCGCTGCGCCCGATTCGCGGGCCGGGGCCGGGCGAGTTCGACGCAGCCCGCGATCGCGCGGGAGACGCCGCGCCGCCGTTGCGACGCGCGCCTCCTTGCCGGGATGTTCGCGCCGCGACGGCGGCGCGCGCCCGCGCCTGGAGCCGCCGTCGCGCTTCGGAGGGGACTCGCGCGGCCGCGTCGAAAATGCGGCGCCGCAGCGGCGGGCGCTCGCCGCGCCTCCCGGGGTCCCGGCGGGCGCCGCGGCCAGATGGCAGCGTCCATCTGGGCTCTCTGGGCCGCGCGTCGCAAGGTCGCGCGCTCGCGGGCCCTGCGCGTCAAGTCTGACCGCGCAGCGGGGCGCGGCGAGGCCGATCGCGCGGGCGAGGCCGACGGGCGAGATCTCGCGCTCGCTCGAACCTTCGCGGGCGGCTGAGCGATTGTCTGCGCCGCTCGGTTTCGCGTGGCCTTCGGGGCTCGGCGCGCCGAGGGGCGCCGGCAGCAGGGCCGCGCGTTTCGGCGGCGGCGTCGTCTGCGAATCAGGTCTGCGCGCGGGGGCGCAGCAACTGGAGCGGCGCGCGCCGAGTGCCTCCGCTCTCCGCTCGGCGAGCGGGCAGATGGCCAACCGCGCCACCGTGCATCCGCGCCACTTCGCCGCCGGCCCTCCTGGCTCCGGGTCGGCGGAGGCCCCGGGCAACTCTGCCGATCGACCCCTGGGCGCTCCGAGTCGCGCGGCGGCAAGGCGTGGGGGGGCCATCGGAGGTTCGCGAGCGAAGCGGGGTCCTGGGCGCGGGCGGAGCAGGCGCGTCAGTGCCAAATTTCTTCCTCGCGCACGCATTGCGCGCGAGACTCTTAAGCGCATGGCAACCTCGCCGCTGGGCCCCCGGGCCTGCGCCCCCGCGCCCGGGCGCGCGGGCCGCGCGCCGCGGCGCCATGTCGCGGTCGGATCGGCGACCTGGCCGGCGCGTTGCCCGGCCCGTCTGGCCGCGCGGCGCCGGGGCCCGGCGGGGGATCTGGGTTGCAAAATTTAGCGGTGGGCCTCGCCGGCCAAGTTCGCGCTTCAGGCACTTGTCCGCATCTGAATTTTTACAAAATCACCGCGCCAAAATCGCTGCATTGCAACATTTTGACGGCGTCCCCGCGGCAAAATTCTTGCATTGGCAAATTTTGACGGCGGGTCGCCGCGCCAAAATTTCCACATTAGACTTTGCATTCAAGAATTGCGTCCATGACGCGGAATCAGCTGCACAGCTCGCGCGGGCGTCTTGCGCGTGCACTTTTGCACGCCATGAGCCTCGCGCGCGTCGCGCGTAGCATTTTTGGGCGACCCGACTCGCGGCGGCAGGGGTCCGTCTCTGATTTCGGCTGCCCCATGCGGAGCGCTCGACCCAGCTGCGAGGCTTGAGCGCCACGGCGCAATCCGCCCCCCCGGGGGTCTCGCGCCATTCCCAGCCGTCGACATTGCGCCCGTCGCCCATAGGGGCCCCCCTCTGGCTGGGGGCCCCCCTCGCGCGGTCGCTCCGACACCGCGTCCTCGCGGGGAGGCGCGCGACGCACCCGCGACCTAGCAAAACGCGCCAGGCGAACTTGCGCGCCCAAAATATCGAAGCGCCAGCGCGGGCCCGCGAGTTGCCGATGCGACGCAGGAAGCCCCCGCTCCGATCGCGCATTCGCGCCAGCACCTCTCGACGCCCCCGGGGCGGGCGCGCGCGTCGACACGCGGGCGCGATTCTAAGAGGCACCCCGCGCGCGCCCCCTCTGTCGGGCGCCGCGTCGAACGCATCCGCTGCGGCAGCCGCCGGGGCACCTTTGGTTTCCCATAATGCGATGAGGCGAAGCCCCACCACAGTGCACTCCCACATTAAGAGCCCCGTCGCATCGCGCGCTCGGTTGGGCCCGAGAAATCCCAGGGTCGCCGGAAACGCAGGGCGCGCATGAGAACGGCAACCGCCTCGCGGCTGGCAAATTTATGGCGCCAGGAAAACGACGGCCGCTGCTTCTACCGAACTTGATTTTTCTGCGGCTGCCTCCAACGAGACTCCAACAACATCCTCGCGCGATCCCCCTCCATCCTGACCCCTCGGTATCATCGCCCGCTTTCGCAGCCGCCTCGCATTTTCCATGCCATCCGCAATCTTTCCAAGTGGCTCAGACGGAAAGCGGGCGGACCATGCCAGAGCGGCACGCGCGCCAAGACGCGCCCAGAGCAACGCGCAAGGCAGGCGTGCAAAGTAGGGAGTTGCGCCGTCTCGAGCATTGCCAGCATGAACACATAGGCGCTTTTTTAACCAACGCAACCACTCGTGAAAACCAATTGCGCTAAAGATGCGCCGGCGTCCAGAAATTCATCGCGTTGAGCACCGTGTCCCCATCGTCGAAATATGAATCTTCATGAATCCAAAACCTTACCATGAGGCCTGGACCTGCATCCCTTGCCCTCTAGACGCGCTCGCAAGCAGACGCCCGCCCAGGTCCCGAAGGGGGAAAAGGCGCGGAGCGGAAAGCTGCCCCCGCGGGCAAGCGCCGAGACCTTTGCGGCCGCGGATTGAAACAACATCGTCGGACGTCTGCCGCCCCCCCCCCCCTCGCTCTTTTTTTCCCGGAAAGGGCTTAAGCCCAGGGTTCTCTTTTAGTTTGTAAACAAGTCCCCCGGTGCCTGCTTGAAGGAGGCCGGCGAATTTTTTCCCTGATAAATAACGAGGTCGAAGGAGGCCGGCGAATTTTTCCCTGATAAATAACGAGCCCGAGAATTAAAATTAGAGGATGTCTCGAGCGAAACGCTTGTTTTTGAGGCCGGCGAATTAAAATTTGAGGATGTCTCGAGCGAAACGCTTGTTTTTGAAATCCCGACCTCACCACACCCCAGCACGCACGACCACGCCCCAGCACAACCACCCCCCAGCACGACCACCCCCCCAGCACGACCACACCCCAGCACGACCACCCCCCAGCACGACCACACCCCAGCACGACCACTCCCTAGCACGACCACACCCCAGCACGACCCCACCCCAGCACGACCCCACCCTAGCACGACCACACCCCAGCACGATCACACCCCAGAACGACCACACCCCAGCACGACCCCACCCAAGCACGACCCCACCCCAGCACGACCACACCCCAGCACGACCACACCCCAGCAGGACCCCACCCCAGCACGACCCCACCCCAGCACGGCCCCACCCCAGCAAGACCACACCCCAGCACGACCACACCCCAGCACGACCTCACCACAGCACGACCACACCCCAGCACGACCACGCCCCAGCACGACCACGCCCCAGCACGACCACAGCACGACCAGCACGACCACACCCCAGAACGACCCACACCCCAGCACGACCCCACCCAAGCACGACCCCACCCCAGCACGATCCACCTCAGCACGACCACACCCCAGCAGGACCCCACCCCAGCACGACCCCACCCCAGCACGGCCCCACCCCAGCAAGACCACACCCCAGCACGACCACACTCCAGCACGACCTCACCACAGCACGACCACTCCCCCAGCACGACCACACCCCAGCACGACCACCCCCCAGCACGACCACACCCCAGCACGACCACTCCCCAGCACGACCACACCGCCTTGGTTGAGTGGTTGCCTGTCGTCGTGGAATGTTTCGTGGGGTGTCTCGTGGAATGTTTCGCGGGGTGTCTCGTGGAATGTTTCGTGAGGTGTCTCGTGGAATGTTTCGTGAGGTGTCTCGTGGGATGTTTCGTGAGGTGTCTCGTGGGATGTTTCGTGAGGTGTTGCCCAGTTGGGTATCGTGAAAACGTGCCATGCTCCACATGTCTATATCCCTTTCCGGGTTCGTGGGTCCATCATGTTGTTCTGCGAAGCGCGATGATATCGGACCGCCCAGCGCGATCTCCTTGGAGCTGCCCCGCAAACGTCGCATCTAATTGCAGCGCGACGGTCGATCCGGCGGGGGCGGAAGCACGGCCAGGTTTGCCACTTGAGCAAAACTCCAATTTTGACGACTCCACTGAAGCGCTCAGCTTGCCGGCAGCGTAGCAGTGGCCAATGCTAACCGCATGAGGGGGGTGCGAAGCCGGACACCTGCGGGACTGCGTCGCCACACTTCGCGCATCGCGCCCTACGGCACGCGACTCCACTCGCGGCCTCCGGCCGCCGCCCTGGGGGGGGGCGCCTCTTCAACCCAAGCTGCGACGCTCGAAGAGCGATTATCTTCGCGCCCCTGGGGATGACCCAGTCGGCGCGGGGGTGGTTCAGCCGGTCGCAAGCGAGCAAGGCTCGAGCCGAGTCCCATATATTCTCGGGGGGGAGCCAAACCGCCGCCTGATTGACCCTAGCACGCCAGGGCCCAGACTCGTCGTCGGCGCCCGGGGGGGTGAGAGGGGGGTGGCCTTCTGAGATGGCTCGGACGCCCCCCGACCTTCCGAAACGTTTGCTGACGCCCCCATCAAGACAAAGACCAACATCTCGGAAGCCCCACGGGCCAAAAGCATCTGAGAAGCCCCGCCGCCCTCTGAGAAGGCCTCGCCCCCCTCGCTCACCCCCCTGGGCGCGCCGCTGAGTGCGGGTCAGAATCGCCCCGCGGGCCCGTCCTCAGGTCCATCCGGCGCGGTTTCACCCCGGATCGGGTTTCGGGGTCCTGGGGCCCGAAAACAGCCCCCAGTGGCCAACATTGATGAAAAGCCGCCTCGAGCCTCGAACCTCGAAGTTCGAACCTCGAAGTCCCCCCCCTTGCTCGCCGCCGACGAACATGTTCGCGTCTCGTTTTTACTTCCGCTGGCCTCCTGGCGGCAAAGCCGCCGCCGCTTGCTTCCGCCCGCCTCCCACGAGCGCGGGATGCGCCGGAAGCGAGGCCCCTCTGGCGCGGCTCGCCTCCTCCGCGCGGCATGGCAGGCGGCGGGCGACGCCGGGGCAAAGATCAAATCACGTGGGGATACACCGAGAATCTCCGAGGTTCAATGGCTCTGGAAGACGTCTCGGGCGCCGCGGCCTTCTCAGAGCGTTCCGGAACGCTCGGGAACGGATTCGCCTTCGTCTTTGCCCCTGTCGACGGGAGCATGTCCCAGCCCCTCCGCCCGCGGAACTGACTGCGCGAGGGATCGGAGGGGAGGGGCGAGCGAGCGAGCGAGGGAGGGAAGGGCAAGTCGGGCCAGGATCGGGGCCCGACATTCCAGGATAGTAGCTGACTCTGATTATTCCTACATGTTTGGGCCTTCTGGAAGCTTCTTGCCGCCGAGGCCAGACCCCCCTCGGAGCTCTGATCAGCATGCGGCCCGCGACAGGTCTGGGAGGACATGTTCGACCCCGGGCAAGGCGAGGAAGGCGGCTCTCTCGGGGTGCGCTGACCGAAACGCTGCTGCGGATAGCCCGCCCTCTTCAACCAACCCGTCGCCCCCTTGCCCCCTCGCCTTGTCCTCCCTCTCCCCGAACCCGCTCCTCCCATTCCTCCTCCTCGCCCTCCTCGCCCCCCCCCCCCCCCCATCCACTCCCCCGGCTCTCGGAGGAGGATGGGCCGACCATGGCCGCGCTCTTCCTGGGCTCAGGATGGGCATGGCCAGGTCCAGATGCTCTTCCTCATTTCCCCGCCTCCTGCTGCTGCTGACGAAGACGAAACCCTATGACTTCCTCGGGCCATCCTCTAGATATCCCGCTCGGCAAGCACTGCAAAGTCTGGCCACGTGGCAGTGCGCCCCCCGACGAGATGACGAGGGCTAAGCTCCCCCAGGAAAGGCTTAGGGTGCCGAGCCGCGCTTTCCGATGTCTGCCGCGCCTCGCTGAGCGAACTCTGGCAAACTGGGCTGATGTGCCCGCTCGCGCCAGCCCCCCCATGCCATCGTCCCGTGTGTCCACGGAAACTCTTCCCTGTCCCTCCTCTGCGGCAATTGTCCCATGCCGCCCCTGGTAACGCAATCCTCGAACAAATGTCTATACGCATCATCCACTGGCCACGGCGCAGAGACAACTGTGAGATTTCGGGTGGGGCTGCGCAACCTCTGAGCGAGCTCCGGACAGGCCTCTTTTACCACCGAGATCTCCGTGGCGGCACAGGACGCCGCCGACGTTCATGGCAAGTGCGCCGCAGGAACCGAAGAGGTCGCGACTGAATTTCAATCGAAACCTTGCGAGGCCCGAAAGGGGCACGACAAAAACTCCCAGGAATGGTGGGGCGGGAGCACGAGATCTCGAGCTCAAATGGTCACGGATGGCGGCCGCTCTCTGCTGCTGTTCTGCATTTACCCGTAAACAGGGACCATGCCTACACGCATCGCCCCGAAACCATGGCGAAGAGACGACTCTGAGATCTCGAGCGGGGCTGCACCACCTCTGAGCGAGCTTCGGGCAAGCCTTTTTTTACTTCCGAGATCTCTGTGGCGGCACGGGGCGCCGCCGAGGTTCAAGGCGAGTGCAGCGCAGGGCCCGAAAGAGGTCAGGGCTGAATTTCAATCGAAACCTTGAGAGGCCCGAAATGGGCGCGACAAAAATTCCCGCACTTGCCCCACCACAGTCCGTCTTAGGGCGGGCGGGTGGCTTCTAGCCTCGGCCGTATTTCAGACGTCGCGTTAAAGCCACGCGCGAGATATCGTTTTTGAATCGCGAGCTGCGCGGGCATTCGAAAGAGCTCGGGCCAAGTGGGGGCACAACTAAACGAATATGCCCCAGGCTTCTGTGCGAGCCAGGCGCGCCCCTCGAAACCAAACAGGGCGAAGTGGGGTCGGCGGGTGCGGCAGCGCAATCGACCAGAGCTGCGCCTCTCCACGCCTGTGAGATCGAACCCCGGAAACGCGTCGGCTTCCTTCATTGTTTCACCCAACAGGCATATACACGCGTCGGCAGCTGAAGCGTTCTGCCACCTCTGAGTCTTCTGCAGGCGGGGCAGTAACTAAATGCGGGAGGGCGATGGATTTTCCATAGTCGCCGGCAACTGCTGGTACTTCGTCTGCTCCGTCAGACTGATACAGAATCGTGCCAATTCGTTGCCATATCCACACAGCTCTCGTATCATCAGGGTGCAATAGATCAGGAAGGCCGTGAGGATACAGATCGCCGCGCAGCCTGGAGGGCGGCCCTGTGCACGGATGGGCGGGGTCACGCATGGGGCCCCTGTCCCAGGCCCTGGGCCGCGCGCTGCATGGCGTCGCCGGGCGCAAGCCCCAGACGCGGCCGCCCGCGACCCACCCGTTGATCAGCTGCTGGTTGGACGGGAGCATCAGATCCCAGCTAGGCCCTCGCAGCACATCCCATTCCAAAACCAGACAGCCCAGCTCGCGCAGCGCCGCCGCCTGTCGGCCGCAGCCACTGATGATCTCTTTTTAGATATGCGGTCGCACGTGCCCTGGGCGCCAAGCGGGAACGAAGCGCTGGCATCGCGAGGAGAGGCCCCATTGCGGTACTTCTGTACTGGTGTCCGACATCCAGCGCCCTCGCAGCTTGATCTCGCGCAACATCCTCTGCTGCGTGGCCCGGTCGAACGTTGGCCCGCTGTGGCCGGGCATGCGCGGCTCAGGGCGCCGACGCCGCTCCGCTCGGCCGCCTCGCGGAACCGTTCCGCCAGCTGCGCCTGGCTGAAGGCGAACAGCCGCTGCCCCGGCGGCGTCGCCTGCCTCGGCCAGCGCAGCGCCGGGTCCAGCATCAGCTTGAAGTCGGGCTTGTCCACCACCGCGAACTCGTCGAACTGGCGCGTCTTGCCGGCGACGGTGGCCTCGAGAGGGTGGAGCGCCAAGGGCCAGTTCTGATAGCGACTCCTCGGCATGGGCGGCGCCGCCGTCTCTCCCGCCAGCCCGGGCCCCTCGGTGGGCATCATGCAGCAATGAAGCGCGAGGGGGGCCAGCGCCGCCGAAGCCCAAAAGCTTCCTCGCACCAGTTGGCCCGCCAGCAACGCCACCGCCTCCCAAGGCGGGGTTGCGTCCGACTGGCCTCCAGCCCCGCGGCGACTGGGCCGCCTTCGAGAGCTCGCCTCCGCCCCCGCGCCCAAATGCGGGCAGGTAGAACTTCGCCACCGAGGCAGGAGCGACCCTGAGGGCACCGGCTCGCCGCTGAGGTGTTCCACGTTTATCCACGGCGCCAGCCGCGCGTCGAGGAAGTCGGCCAGCGGCGCCCCTGCCGACTCGCGCCGGCGCAGCTGCGCCGCCTCGGGCTCCAGCGAGCTGCCGCGCCACGCCGCGAACCGCTGTCAGGTGGACTGGCATGTCGCCTGCGCCCGCGGGGCCACCGACCGCCCCTGCAAGCGCGCCCGGCCCTCGGGCGGAGGGGCCCGAGCCCGCTCGGCCGCCTGCCGTCGCCGAGCTCGGGCCTGGCGGCCCGCGTGCTCTGGCAGCGGCCGCGGCTCCGCTTGGGCGGCTGCACCCAGCTTCCGCCGCTTCGCAGGCGCGCGCCCCGCCGAGGTCGCCGGGGCCCCCAGGGGCCGGGCCCCCCCGCGGAGGGGGGCCGGCGACGTCGCGGGGCGCGACCTGCGACGGGACAGAGGCCAGCGTCTAGCTCTGCGATCTCGGCAGCGACCTGACGGCAGTCGCGGCGGTGGCTGGCCTCGCCTCCGTCGCGCTCGGGCCAGCGGTTGACTTCGCCAACGTTGGCGTCGCAGCAGAAGCCAGACCCCGATCGGGATGCGCCGCCGCGAGGGAGCACCCGCTGGTTTATGCCCTGACGGCAGACGTCGCCGCGCGCCCCCCCCGCGAGGCACCGCGCCGCCCACTGCCGCGAGACTCGCAGCAGGCCTCGAGAGGACGAGCGGCCTTTGGTCAGAGCCAGAACCGACGACAAGTTGTCCGAGAGAAGAGGGCCCGCATCCCGAACGAACGAGCGCCCCATGATGCACGGCGGATAGCGCGCGCGAGTGCCTGCCCTTCGGGGGCCACGACGTGCTCCACTCGGGCCTCACCCCACTAGATACCACCTGCCAGCGCCCGTCGAAGATCTCCCGGGGCACTTCCTGGACACCCGGGGCCGCGCAGCCCTCGCCAGGCAGGCCCTCGCCTCCAAGACAGTCGCGAGGACGGCCAGGTCCCCCTCGAGCATCCTGAATGGAAATGCCAGCGATCACTCTCGCGCCCCATCTCCCTCGCCTGGTCGGTCGGGACCTCCCTCTGGACATGGCCGCGGCCATGCTCACTTGCATCAGTTGCGCGCGCCCTCGTCTCCCACTCAGCCCGAAGATCTGCCCAAAGCAGCGGCGGCGAACGAACTGCCGACAAAAGCTCGCGTCGGACTTCTTCCGGCAACGGCCGTGAGACGCCTCGATACTTGGTCGCGAAGCGATGCGCAGCATCGAAAACTGGCAAGAACTGCCACGAGCGAGACCCACAAAGGTGAAGCGGCCCACAATCTGACTAACTTGTCGGCCCGTGGCCGCGCCGCGTTCAAGCGGGGCCAACCTGCCTCGCCTCGAACGCCAGCGCCCCCGAGACTCGGGCCGCGCGCCCCCCCCCCTCCCCTCGAAGACCGACTCCGAACTCTCGCGGGGCAGGGGGGGCCCGACCGCGGACAGCGACTCCGTCGCAAGGGAGAGGGTGCTCGCTGGCTCTCTCGGCGGAGGTGGCCAAACCCTACAAGCATCGACACGCCGTAAATGCGCGCCCTGTGAGATCGGAGGAACGACGCGCCCATCGACCAAGCGATCGACATCGCCGAGTCCCGCTCGCTCTCCCAAGACTCACTCGTGAACTCGCCGACAAAAAGCTAGGAAGCACGAGGCCGCCCCATGGGGGGGTGCATCATGATGAGACCTCAGCCACTCTCGCGGTCCGATGGGCTGCCCATGAGAAAGGATTCCAACGCCCTCTGCCCTCGCGCGGAAGCGAGATGCTAGGGCGGAGGCTGAGAGGGGGCCCCGCGTGGCAGAGCGCATCGCAAATATCGACACCGGAGACCCACAAGTCCCCCCTTCGGGAAGCTCGATCGAGGCTAAGCTAGCAACCGACGCGAGCGCCACGTGCTCTGGTTCCTCAAAATGAAAGTTGCTGGCTCTACAGTCTATACCAAAACGCTGTCTGCCATCATTATCCGCGCCGTGAACATACCTGCATCTTCGCGCGCTTCGACCGAGTCCGACGCCAGGTCCAGCGTGCCTGCCTCCGACATCCCACGGAGGAGCTGCTCCCGCATCGATGGCTCGCGGAGGACAGGGTCGAGGTAAGGCTTAGAAAAATGCGCTTCCGCCTTCCGCTCGCGTGCGAGTCGCCTCGGCAAAACCCCACTGCCGAGAAAAACTCAAGAGCCGAAGCGGACCATCCCGCCCCGGCAATTATCCCGGAGGGCGCGGCCGCGCACCCGCCTGCGGCAGTGAGACGACGTCGAAACTCATGGGTGCCAGCGTCTGGGGCCCCTCAGCCACGCGCGCCGGACTGACCTGCAGCTCGCGAAGGGCCGCGTCGGCAGCGGGGCCAGGCGGCGGAGCGCCAAACCTCGCGCAACATTCGGACAAGTGCTCCAGCGCGAGTTCCTGGACTCGGCAAGGTTTGTCCAGAGGTCGCCGATGCCCATCCTCCTCTCCAGTGTCCATCTGGTTCTGCGTCTGGACCAGCTCGCGAAGCAGGCCCGCCTGACGAGCCCGCCCAGCTGCGCGCCCGCGGCCGCGGAGCCCCGAGGGCCGCCCGGCGCCCGCCGCGCGCCGGGCCGGCAGTGGCAGCGGCGGCAAAAACCGAATGCGATCCAGCTCGCGCGCCGCCTCCCCCCGTCCACGGGGGCCGCCTGGGGGGGAGGGCCGGGCGGCCTGCGCTGCGTCGTGACTTCGCTGGAGGAGCGCCGCTCTTCTTGGACAAGGCGGCCTGCTCCTCCCTGAGCTCCCTCGCGTTCTTCTTGATGCCTGCAACTCGCTCCAGCTCCTTCGACGCCTGATCCAGCAGCTCTGAGCGCGGCGTGCTGGGCGAGCGGCCGCCGCCGAAGAACGCCTGCGCCTCATCCAAGGGCTGCTTGGCGTTCGCCCGGTGCTGATCCTGGCGCCGCTCATCCCAGTAGTACGCGATCATCTGGAGCTTGCTGCGCGCCACTTCCACGCCCGCGAGATTGCGCGCGTCCAGCTGGTCCAACGTCCCGAGAGTCTCCACTATCTTGCTCAACGTCTCGTGCTCGCCAACGCCGTAGTCTGAGTCCTGCAACGGACGCCGGGCCATCCGCATCTCTGAGTGGGCCATCCTTCTACTGGTACGCTGCGCACCACTTGGCCGACCTGGGAGGCTTCACGCCGAAGTCCGCGATGTCCTCCTCCGCGCAGTCGGCCACCACCGACTCCCACGATCTCTCGCGGCCGATGGCGGCGCATCACGGGCAGGGTGCGCGCATCGCTGCCTCTGAACACACGCCTGAGCTGAAAGGCAGGTTGATAACGAAGAAAAAAGATGACGAGGAGGGGAGGAAGGAAGGCGGAAGGAATCGGGATTGGGGAATGACATCCTCCCTCCTCCTTCCTCCTCCCTCCTCCGCCTCCTCCTACTTCCCCCTCCCCCTTCGCCCTCCTCCTTCCTTCTTCCCCTTCTGCAGGAGAGGGAGGGATGAGAAAGGAGGGAGGAGAGAGAAAGGAGGTGGGAGGACAGGAGAAAGGACGAGGGAGGAAGGAATGGGGATGAGGAGCAAGGACGACGAGAGGGGACGAGGAAAGAAGACGGACCACGGAACCGAAAATGAAAGACATGGGTGCGAAGAGAAACGGGCCCTGGACCCCGGGGCTCTCCCCTGGGCTCAGCCCTTCATCCTGAAACCGCTTCTCGACGGTTATAAGATGGCGGCGCGGCCAATGGGGGTGGAAGGAGGTGGGAAGAATTCTTGGAAGGAGGCCCTCAGACGGCGCTGGCCTCACATCCACGGATAAGGCTTGCGCGCCTTCGAAGAAGCAGGGGTGCTTCAAAGCAGCCTCCCCCCTGCCCTCGAACCCCCCCTCCTGCGCATGGCTGCACCAGGCCCAGGAACGGCCATCCGAGGCCGAAAGCAGGGACAAACATTCGGGACCCCTCTCCCTCAGAGCCCCTCTGCTCCTTCGCCTCACAGCGAGGCAAACAGGGAGGGAGGAGGGCGGAGGGGAGAACGTGGGAGGAGGAGGCGAAAGCAGGGTGGCGGAGGGATGGGGAAAAGGAGGCAGGAGGGAGGCAGGAGGGGGAACGATCGGAGCACGGCGAGTTGGGACAACGGACCCCTCCTGGGGTCCAGACGCGGAAATTTCCCGAGCTGTGCCCAGTCGTGGCGACGAGGGCCCCCCGCAGAGGCCAACTGCAGTTATCTCAACTCGCTCCCCTCTGACATGAGGGCGGGAGGTGGGAAGGAGGAGGAGGAGGGCGACCTGGGGGAGAAGGAGGAGGGGGACGAGCAGGGAGGAGAGAGGAAGGCGGGGGGATCAGGGAATGAGGAGGAGAGGGACCTTGAGATCCGACGAAGAAACACATCGGCACGAAAATCGCGACCAGAGCCTGGGACCCCATCTTTCTGAGCCATCTTTGGAGGCGCATCGATCTGTGATGATCCTAAGGCCCGAAACTGGGCAAACTCGCCAGGCTTGGAAAAAGCGCGACGCCAAAACCTCAATGGAGGAGAGGAGGAAGGAGGGACGGACGCGGGACAGGGCGCAAGATGGCGGCACGCACAGGGGGGGTTGGGGAGGGGGGAAAGCTTCTTGGAAGGACGTCGCGTTTTAGAACGCGCCGGCCTTTTACATCTACAGACAAGGCCCGCGCCTTCTAGAAAAACTGCGCTTCTGAAAAACCTCCCCCCCTGCCCCTGCCCTCCCTCTGCGCGTGGCCGAGCTGGAGCCCCCCGTGGACCGGCGACGCCGCCGGCACCAACGGCGCTGGGTAGAAGCCGTCGGGCGGCAGCGGCCAGGTGCAGTCCGCTTCCCGTCCTCGGCGCGCTCTCATCTTGTTGGCCGCTAGGAGCGGCCAGGGCGCAGATTGATATCGAGGGGTGGTGGTGGGGGGGGCGAACCTTGAGATCCTGGAATGTTCGAGCGGCTTTGGGGCGGACGTGTTCGCCCGGCTTCAAGCCCCAGGACACTCCAGATCAATCCGGCTCGAAGAATGGCGCAGGAAGCTGGAATCCGGGGATCTGGCTCTGTTCTTCTGATCACGATGTTTTATTTTCCGCGACGTCGGATCTCAGCGACGGGGGCGGTGATCTAAAATGGGGACAGATGGGAGGGATGGGAAGGAGGGGGATGGGGTGGATGAGGGGAGGAGGAGGACGATGAGGTGGATGATGGGAGGAAGACGAGGGGGAGGAGGAGGCGGATGT
>CAUYUJ010015629.1:194409-226909 GCA_963575745.1 Prorocentrum cordatum
TGATGATGATGATGATGATGATGATGATGATGATGATGATGATGATGATGATGATGATGATGATGATGATGATGATGATGATGATGATGATGATGATGATGATGATGATGATGATGATGATGATGATGATGATGATGATGGTGGTGGTGGTGGTGGTGGTGATGATGATATATATAGCGAGCGATCATGATGAGAGGAGGAGGAGGAGGAGGAGGAGTATATATAGCGAGCGATCATGCTGATCAAGGACAAAGGAAAAGGGCCAACATCAATGGCAACTATGCCATCGAGGTTGGCGGGGGGACCAGAGGGGGCGGAGGAGGGCGCGCGGGCGGGGGGAGAGAGGCGGGGCGGCACCTGCTGGCGGCCGCGGCCGCGTGGAAGTCGGCCGCGACCGCGGCATACCCGAACGGCGCCGCGCGCCGAGCACGCGGGGCCGCACTCGCCGCTCTCTCTCTCTCCCTCCCCACTATTCGCGCAAGCCCTCTCCCTCCGCTCCTTCCCCCAAACCAAACTCCCAGGGGCCTTGCCCTGGGCGATCCTGGACAGGTTTTGGGCCCCCGCCTTCTCGAGGCGGCCCGAGCAGACCTTACCCAGGTCCCTCAAATGCTGGGTCGAATAAGACCCGCAAGTCATACACCACAGCACATTCGCAACAGGCCAAAACGCCAAGGCGTGGGAAGGGTCCACAAGCCGACTACGAACACACACAGCAGCCGTCGGTCGATAGACCGCACCAGACCATTCCATAGGAGTGCACTGCGAATTCAAAAGCGATGTCAGGTCACGGGCGGTTGAAGAGCAACCGCATCTCTGGCACTGGGCGAAATCCCCCCACAGCAAGGGGCACTTGTGAGAGGACCTCACCGCCGCAGCACGAAGGAGCTGGCGGGCCGATCTCCGAACCTTCTCCTTAGGGGGTCGGGGAGGGCGTCCGCCTTCACGCTCCAAAACATCTGACATCACAGCAAGCAAGTGATTCTGTACCTTCCGAGCTAACCCATCAGCGAACCTGACGGGAGCCGAGGCAGCATATGGGACCTGAACCTGCTGGGCGAAGTGGCTCGCAACCGCATCGGCCACCGCATTTGCCAGCACGACGCCAGGGTTTAATCCAAGGCGCACGGCCTCCTCAACCTTGAGGTGACTCGGAATCTGAATGAGAACCACATCCCCGAGACGGTCCAGAGCGCTCTGGACACGCCCCCAGAGATCAACATGAGTCTGAATTCGCTGCAAAAGGCCAGCCTTGATGCGAGCAAATCCCCTCGCAACATAGGCCGAATCCGCGACGTATCCAAGACACGCCTGGGGGTGAGCTCCTTCCAAAAACGCAAGAAGGGCCCAAAGCTCCCCACGATTCACAGACTGCTTACCAGAGATCCCGCCTCCAGAGAGAAACTGAATGTCGGCATCCGACACAAGTGGGGGCAGGGTTAGAACATCATGGCCAAAAACCGCGACGCCCCATGACACCCGCCTGAGACGCTTGTCCTTCGTAAACTCCCCACCACTCGCATCCCCCGCGCCCCAGATGCGAGTTCCCCCCCGAGGCCCAGGAAACACACCAGCGGCACAGAGGATGGGGTCGTCGGGAGGCGGAGGGACGGACGTCCACTCACGGGGCACGAGACCGCGAAGCCAGAAACATGGGAGTTCGGCGGCCACAGAGGCGGCCTTACGCGCGAACCCATCGTCCACTTCCTGAAATTCACTGTTGCACGGGCATTCCCAGAAACGATGGACGTCCGTTTCAGGGGCCGAGTTGCAACGGGGACAGGTGAGCTCACACTCTCCCCCAGAGGCCTGAATGCGGCCCCTCGTCCAGACGGCCCCAGTAAGGACAGCCCTGAGCAAGCCCGCCTTCTGAGGCGACTTCCTACGCAAGGACGCAAGGTGCCGCCAAGCAACCTTGAGGTCGACGCCTGATGCAAGACCCCCTCCATTGCGGAACTCGGCGGCAGCAGACCATAAACGTGCCTCAATGCTACGGTCCACTTCCTTTTTAAAATCCGACGTCATATAAGCCTGGGAGCGAAGCTCATCGGGAACGGCGAAGACATCACCCCCAGGAGCAACCCAAGACCACGGCCCATCGAGCTTCCATCCCAGAGCCGTCATGGTAGCGACCACAGCTGACACAGGTCCTTTTATATTGTGCCACCTGCGCTGGGGGCCCAAGCAATCGATCCTCTCGACCGTGGCAGACCAACAAGCACGAATGCGGTCCACTCCTTTTTCAGGCAACGCAGCGACGATCTGAAACCAGGACTCCAAAAGCTGAAACACCGTGGTGAAGGCAGGGTCCTTTTTTCCGAACTTCCAAGGCCAGCAGGGTCGTGAGACACCGCCCCGCCTGGCCTCGAATTAAGCTGCTGGCAAGGGCCCGTCGCCATTGCTGGAGGACCGAGGGCGCGACCCCAAAGACCTTCCAGGCGTAAGAAGCCTGCGGCAAAGCCCCAGTGAGGATCAAACGCGCCCCGATCTTGCGAGGGGCCACAGCAGCTAACTTATGGATACGACACGCCCTGCGAGTGGCTTGCCCGAGGCGCTTCGAGTGGCGGGGCTTGGCGACAGAAACGCCACTGCCCCTCTCAATGCCCAGATCCGCCGCAACCGAGGCCACCTCGACCTGGATGCCTTTCGATCCTAGGCCAGCTTGGATAGCACGCGCCACCGAAAGCTCAGACGCCACGATAGTCGACTTGCTGGCAATCCTCAGCTGCTCCTGTTCGCAGCCCGAGGCAAAAACAGCCCCAGCTTGGATTAATTCACGAATGACATCTCGCTTGAGACCTTCCGCACGCTGGGTGACGTCATCGATCCACGTACGGTACGGAGGGAAACAAGGGCACTGCTGGCACACGCACGTTCACAAATCTCGAACATCTGGCATTTCGAGAAATCGGGAGCCCTACGAGCTCCAGCCACAAGCCCACCATGCGGAATGATAGGCGGAGCGAAAAACCCCTCGTCCCTCAAAAGCCGAGGTCCCATGTGAAGAATACCCTCCAAGGCTAGGGGATGCGGGGGAAAATCAAGATGGATCGCATGGTCGACCACGCGATCCCACCGGATAGTGTCATAGAACGCTTCCACATCCCACAACACTGAGGCAGAGCAATACTCAGGCAGGACTGAGGCAAGCGCAGCCTCGTCAGCATAACACCTGAGCAGAGCCTCTCGTAGAGCGCTGTTGCCTCGAACTGCGGCGTCCCAAGGACCAGAGCGAGCCGCAGCCCACACTTCCGCAGGGCGAGACCGCATGCGGCTCCACAAACGGCCCAGCCAGGTAAGCAAGCCTATGGCGCGATCCTTGCGCACATCAGGTTTGCGAAGCAGAACAACGATAGCGGTGAGCCACTGCCAAGGCCAAGCAACCTTGGCCTCGATCAAGTGAAACAGATCGAGCAGCGCACGGCGGCCAGACTCAGGCAGCCACCAGACGTCACGCTGGCCGACCGACTCGATGCCGCGCGCCTTGCGAGGCGGCACAGCGCGAAGCGCCTCCTCCAGCTGCTCCAGAGTGAGGGGCTCCAGCTCGTCCTGAAGCGCCAGCCTCCGAGCCCGCTGCAGCACGCGGAGCGCCTGGTCGTCGACGACGTCGGATGGCGTCCATATCGCACTCCACAGCGCCGCCTTGGCCTCCATCACAGAGGCCGCATCAAAAGAAGTGTCGCCGTGCACTCTGACCTCGCTGACCTCGGCCGTGGGGTCCCGTACAAACCGATGCAGAGCGCCACATCCCAGAACAGCCTGCTGTTGGACCCAATCGCGAAAAGCGTGGTGGCGCTGCCGAGCGACAGCGCGCTGGGCCTGGTCCGAGGCCCTGCGCGCCCCAGCCGCGAAAGCCGCCAACGACTCCGAGGTCGCCCCATCCAAAGTTCGAAGACCACGAAGCCATCGATCACGACGACGGGCAGGCAGGGGAACGATCTGCGTAGACGGGATGGAGCCAGCCAGCTGCGTAAGCTGGTCGCGAAGATGCCGTGCCCGAGGGAGATTGCGCTTGTCCCCCTTCTGGCCCACCAACTCATCCAACAGGTTAGCCACAGAGGCCCACCAGCGAGCGCTAGGATCAGCGACAGTAGGGTAAGGCTTGCTCCCAGCATACACTCCCAACTGAGGGCCTCGCAAGGAATCACGACCACGGTACTGCCTCCTCGCCAAGGGGTCCACCTTATACAACTCGAGATAATACAACTCCATGGTTGAGACCCAAGACGCGAAAACATCTCCAAGGTCATGAGCTTCCTGCTCGGCCGCCTGAAACGCCAAAGACTGCTGAACAAAATCAGGAACGGGTCGACGCGAAACTGAGGGCGCCACCTGCTGCCACAACAGATCCTTCGCCTCCGACGACCACTCCGACTGAATCGAGGCATACGTGTCCACTTCCGAATCAGAGACGGCCACCTGCACATCATCATCATCATCAGGGACGTCCGTGTCCTCACCGTCCGTGAAAACCTCGTCCTCCTCCTCGTCAAAAAGGGCATACTGCAGCGGGGGCGGGCTCTTGATGACCAGCTTGCGCCTCGGCCCCCAAGACGGTGGAGCGGGCATGACACCCGAGGGTTGAACCTCACGATCCGCCTGCTGCTCCGCTTTCTTCCGCGAGCGCTTGCTATCAGGATCAGCACACGGCTTAGGCCGAGCAGGGTGTGGGAAAGCTCGCGGCAACCTCATGAGCCACGCTCTGGCACGGCAGGCGTCGAAGTTGAGGCTGAGCTGAAGCCCAAAATGGGCCTTGCCCGCCCCCTCCACCGCCTGAAAGTCCGCCAAGAGAGACTCGAGCCACGGCATTGCATGCGGAGAGGCCACGATATAATCCAACATGCGCCCTGAGCCCAACGTGCATGTGTACTCGGTGTTGGACGGAACGATCACACTGCCATTCACAAGATCCAACCAACCCGTACCTGCTAGCTCTTTCGGGGTCATATTCCAATCCCCGATGGCGAGCCACGGCCCCTGAACCGTCGAAACCAAAGTGCCCACGTTAGCGAGCTTGGAAGCGTTAGCCTTCGGCCCGATCGAAGAGGTCATGTACACACCAACGATCAACAAAGACTGACCCTGGGCCCGTAACTGCATAGCCACCATATCACGAAAGTCGATGCCTGGCAGGGCCTCTGGACGCCGATCCAGATCACGGAGCCCGACCTGGTCCGACGGCGACGACGCCAAATGCCGCATCGACTGAACCTTGTACCTCTTCAAAGCGCCCATGGTGATGCCACCTGCTCGAGACTTACCATTCTGCTCGTAAGCGGCAGACAACATGCCGATGTAACCTGCCTTGCGCCAATCATGCAACAGCTCGTACGATCCAGCCTCAGGAACATGAGTCTCAGGAAACACGAGGATATCAGCGACACGACCTCGACACACAGATCGCGCAGCAGGTCCCCATCCACCCAAGTTCCGCATGTACAGCGTACGGCGGGTCACGACTGCATCAGATCCGACCTGGCCCCCGAGAAGGCGCTCCCCCCCTTTAACCCCTTGGAGACCGCTCGGAGAGCGGCGGGGGGGGCCTGCGGTTGCCAGGTCTGTACACGAACTGGAAGTCCCAGACGACGAAGCCACCACTGCCGCGGGGCCACCGAGAACGCACTCCTCCCCCCCTTCAGCGGTCCCCACAGTCGACACCATCGACTGCGGACAGGGCTCACGCCCCGCGCTGCAACGAAAGGGGGTGAGGGGGTCCCAGTGGCCAGAGCATCCGCAGCAGCGCCAGCACTTGTAGGGGCCGATCTCGTACTCGTAGCTGGCGGGCATGCCCCTCGACCATCAGGCCCGCCGCGATCGAGGGGAAACGAACGGCTAAAGGCTCGGCGGCCCAGCCGTAGCCGCCGCCGAGCGCGCCGTCGCCAGCAGCGCCTCCGCGTCAGCCTTGAGCTTGCTCTCGAGAGCCGCCAGGCGCGCCGCCTCCACAGCGTCGGGCTCGCCCCCGTCGCCTGCAGAGCCGCCTGCAGCCGAGCTGGCGGCTGCGCCCGAGCCCGCCTGGTTGGCCGAGGCCGCCGTAGGCGCAGGACCAGCGCCCGTCGCCTCCGCCGCCTGAGGTGGCCCAGGCGAATGCTCCCTGCGCCGCTTGGCGACCTTCTCGCGCATCGCCGACAGGTTGTCGCGATGCTCCTTGAGCTTCTCGTGAGCCTCACCGAACGTGGCTCGCAAGGTGTGCATCAGCGCATCCATGACAGCCTTCTTCCGACGATCCAGCTCTTCCATATCCTTTTGCTCGATGAGACCATCCTCATTGTCGAACTCAGCACCAAGAGAGATGGAGAACAGCGAGTCGTCCACCGACTGCGCCGACAACAGCGCCGACAAATCGATGGTGTTGCTCGCCTGACCGCCGCCGCCCGCAGCCGTCGGCACCATGGAGCGAAAAAGAGTAGCCCTCTCCGCCTCCGCCTGTGCCAACGTCTGCGCAGCATCCTGAAGCGTCGTCTTACACTTCTCCAATTCCCTGGACAACTTCAACTGATGAGATTGAGCCTTGTCGAAAGCCGACTGAGCCCGTTGCACCTTAGACGCCGCCGCCGTCACCTGCTGCGTGATCGGTAGCGCCGTGTCCGTCTTCTTGCCAGCAGCCCGCGTAGCATCCAGCAGCGCCTGGGCCGCCTTCGCCTGCTCGGTGCCGCCGCGCTCCTTGATGACCGCCTCCAGCTGCGCCTCCAAAGCGCCCAGGTCCTTCCCCTTGCCCTTGCCCTTGCCAGGTTTGGGCCCGCCACCGCCCACGTCGGCCTCGGGCGGCGGAGGGTTGCTGAAGGGCGCCCCGCAGAGGCAAGTGTTCTTATACATCGCCAACTTACTCGTCCAGGCCCAGCGCTGACACGCCGAGCACTTCACCTTGGTGTCCTGAGCCTGGGGAGACTCACGCTGGTGCCGCACAGCCCCAGGCAAGGGCGGCGGCGGCGGCACATACCACGGCTGAGGCACATGCCATGGCGCCCACCCGATGCCGCTCCCCCGCGGCGCGGCCTGCTGAGGCCCAGGACGGAGCGGGGGCGGCGGCCATGGGTCCCCAGGCTGCACTTCCTGCTGCTTCTTCGCGATGCGAGAACGCTTGCTCTTACCCATCGTTTTTTTTCTACCGACTATTTGTGATCTGGATCCCGTCTCAAGGACTGTCGATCCCAGCCGAAATCGCGTGGAGATTGTCGGAGGCCACAAAGGCCCGTGGTGCACCTCAGCACCTCGGGCGGTCGGGGCCCAAACGGCTGGAGGAGGAGGAGGAGGAGGAGGAGGAGGAGGAGGAGGAGGAGGAGGAGGAGGAGAGAGAGGAGGGAGGAGGGGAGGAGGAGAGAGGAGGGAGGAGGGAGGAGGAGGAGGAGGAGGAGGAGGAGGAGGAGGAGGAGGAGGAGGGAGGAGGAGGAGCAGGAGGAGGAGGAAGAGGAGGGGGAGGAGGAGGGAGGAGGAGGAGAGGAGGAGGAGAGGAGGAGGAGGAGGAGGAGGAGGAGGAGGGAGGAGGAGGAGGGAGGAGGAGGAGGAGGAGAGGAGGAGGAGGAGGAGGAGGAGGGAGGAGGAGGAGGAGGAGGAGGAGGAGGAGAGGGGAGGAGCGGAGAGAGAGGAGGAGGAGAGAGGAGGAGGAGGAGGGGAGGAGGAGGAGGAGGAGGAGGAGGAGGAGGAGGAGGAGGAGGAGGAGGAGGAGGAGGAGGAGGAGGAGGAGGAGGAGGCGGGGAAGGCGGAGGAGGAGGAGGAGGAGGAGGAGGAGGAGGAGGAGGAGGAGAGGAGGAGGAGGAGGAGGAGGAGGGGGGCGAAGAGGGGGAGGAGGAGGAGGAGGAGGAGGAGGAGGAGGAGGAGAGAGGAGGAAGAGGAGGAGGAACGCGCGTCCCTGGAGGCAGTTTGACCTTCGCCCGCGGACGCTGCGCGCGCGGGAGCGCCGAGCCGCTCAGGCTCTCGATATTGTCCAGGTCGGCGAGGGCGGAGTCGAATGAAGAGGTCGTCGTAGAGGTCGTCATAATAGTAGACAGCGTCGCCGCGGTCGGCGGCGCGGTGAAGCTCGAAGTTGTCGCCCCCAGAAGCCTCTTCGATGACCAGCGGCTCCAGGAGTTCGTCCGCGCCCATCGGACAGAATTCGTTCGAGGAAGACAACGGCAAGCTTGCCGATATCGCGCCCGTCGCGGTCGCTCTCTTCGATCGCGTCCTCCGCCGCGGCGATCTCGAAGAAGTCGCCAGGGCCATCCCCAGGGAGAATGCGAGGCGCGCGGGCCCCAGCGCCGCGGGCAAGAGCATCGACGTCACCTTGGAGAGCAGCATGAGTTGCTGGAAAAGCGGATGGCCCTCATCATGCGTTTGTGCACCAGTGGCAGCCGGAGGTGCATTGAGCCCGTCCAGCAGATCCGCATCGCCACCAGACGGCGCAGGGTCTGTCGAGGTGCTCGCGGGCGACGACAACGTAGAAGTGAAGAGGGGGGGCAGCGCCGCCGCCGTCATCCCCGGGGCTTCCCAAGGCGGCGGGAGTCTCACGCGTGGGCCGAAGACGCGGTCAAGCTCGCGATCCGGCGCGCGCTCGTCATCGCGCGGAGGCGTGGGGGCGAGGTCGTCGCGCAGCGAATCGTCGATGGCGCCCATGACAGCATCGGTGGGGAATGAGAAGCCGCCGCCATGCACCCGCCCACTCTAACTAGCAGAGTACTCGTCGGACTTCGAAGAAGGCAGCTTAGAGCGCATGTCGGGCTCGCGCGGGCAGGCGCCCAGATCGCCGGGAGAAACGCGGCGCGGCGCGCGCGGCGGATCGGCCCAGGCAAAGCGCGCGTCGACGCCGTCCGCGGCCAGGCGCCTTCGCGAGCGATCCGCTGCAGCAATCGAACGCGAGCGTCGAAGTCCACGCGGGAAGGGTCGCACCTCCATGCCATCATCTGCACGCGGCGGCAGACAACATGGCGAACCGACAGCGCGAAGCTGGGCGGCAAGATGGCGGGGGGGGGCCCAGGGACTTGCCGGCGCGGGCGCTCGAGAGACAGAGCGGATTTGCGCCGCCCAGCGAGGCGCGCGCCCTCAACTGCCTGCCCCCCGTCAGCGGGAAGGCCGGCCTGCCGATTTACGAAGGCGGGCGCGAATGCATCGCAGCGAGGAGCGCCGCGAACGCAGCCCGCGCGCCAGACGAGCCAGGAAAAAGAAGTTACCCGAGGGCATGGCGCAGGGGCGGGGGGGGCAGCTCGCCGCCGAGCGGGGCGCGCGGTTTTCGAGCTCTCGGCGACGCCGGTGGACAACTCGCGCAGGGGGCCGACGGCCATCGCGAGGTAGTGCGGACACCCTCGGAACAAAAGTGACGCGACGCGAAACGAGACAGCGCCCGTTTGGACAGGCGCGGGAGTTCGTGCTCTTTCAAAACGCGAAGCGACGGGGCCCGCGACAGCGTCCAGCGGGGCCAGCTCGGAAATTCACGCCCCGACACCGCGGGCCCCCGCCGTCGCGCAATGGGCGCGGCCGCCGGCGCCAGCCCCGCGGCCGAAGGCGGGGGAACTGTCCACCGGCGAGCGCGAACTGCAGGTTGCGAACCAGATGCCGCAGGGACCCCCCGCCCGCGCTCGCCCCCGTCGCCGTCGCAATCTGCGAAAGCGCGCTCCGCGAGGCCGCGAGGGGCCGCAAAGAGCGGAGCTCCACGGACCGCCCGCTCGCGGAAGACGAAGAACTTGCGCCCCGCGCGGATGCGGACGGGGAGGAAGTCGACGAGCTTGCCGACGACGAGCCCGGGCGGGTCGCGGGCCTGGGCGCGGGGGCCCGCGGTCTGGAGCTGAGCGGAAGTCAACCGGGGGAGGTCGCGCCAAGAAAGACCGAGCAGAGGGCCGCCAGCGCGTGCGACCTCGCTAGCGAAGAAGACCAGGTACCGCGGGGCGCCGCGTGAGCCGCGGCGCGGCAAGCGAGGCGCATGGCGGCGGCATCGAGGGCCACCTCGTCAAGCTCGACCGCGCTGCCGAGCAGTCCGAGCCGCCCCAGAACATGCCGAGGGCGCGCGCCTCCAACCGCGTGCTCGAAAGCCCTGCAGCATACCGGGTACATCCGGACATCCGAACTGGCGGGCCTACCTCCTTCGATCACCCAGCACGCGTGCCGCCCAAGACTTTGCCGCCGCTGCAGCATGTGCGAACGGCCGCGAGGTGGCGCGAACGCGCAAGAACTTGCAGATGTCCCGCCATCTCGATCGCGGCACCTCGGTGACGCCGTTCCCGCGCACTCGCGCAGGTCGGGGCAGGAGGCGATCGGCCGCGACGCGAAGCGGTGCCAGAGCGGACACGGGGCCCCCATGCGCTTGACCTTCAAGGAAATAGCCAGTCGCGGGCACTGGTGAGAAGGTCGGGTGGGTGGGCGGCTGCGTTGACCTGGCCCTGCGCCGCGGTGTAGAAGGTCTCGACGGAAGCCTCGCTGCGCAAGAACGCAGGGCGGGGGCGCCCCGCGGCGACCTGCGAGGCAAGCGCACTCGGCAAGTGCGCGGAGAGCAGCGCACAGTGGCGAGCCGACGCTCGCGGCGAGCCGCGGCGAGGCCGCGGGGCCACCTGCGGCGCGTAATTAGCCGAGCCCGAGCTGCAATGTTGAAAGGCCCAGCGCGACGCGAAACGCGCGGGCAAGCGCGACCAACTCGCCGCTGGTGAGCCACTCGGGCATGGCGCGGCACTGGGCAGCGCAGGAAAATGCCGCGGGGATGCGGCAGTTGCCGTGCGCAGCGAAGCTCGAGGCGGGGAGATTGCGTCGCCCCGCCAGCAGCCACAGATGCGCCGCATAACCCGCGATCTGAACGTCGGCGAAGAGCGCGCGACGGCGCGATGGGCGGCGCGAACATCGGCGGCGACCTGGACAAAAAACTCGCGATGTAGAAGCACAAGCTTGCACTTGTGCAGACGATGGGGGAGAGCGGCTGGCCGCTGCCGTTGCCATGGCGCCCGCGAGCGCGGTCGTGAATTAAATATTGCCGACCGCGCAGCCGATGTCCGATGTCGCCAGCGCAGGCCGTGGCAACGCCAGCTCGACGTCGATCTACTGAGCGACCAGCCCCGTGCAATGCCAGGCGAGACCCGCCAAGCATGCGTCGGCGCATTCTGCGCTGGCGCTATCGCTTCCGGCGCCGAATGCAGCCGGCCGATCGCCGAGTTGAGAACTCTGGGGTCGCACGTGGCCGCGAAGACAGGGCGCGCGCACTCCTGCGAGAGGCGTGGAAAGGCGGCGCTAAAGTCCAGGGCGACCTACGCGGGAAGGCCCCCCGGCGTGCGCGGGGCATCGGGGCAGGTCCTGCCCCCCGCGCCCACGGCCAACATGTCCTCGGGCGCGCAGCCGCGATGGGGGCGCGGGACCCAATCCATCATTTATGAGCCGAAACGAACATTGATAGCGCCGGCGATGATCTTGACTCCCGCGCCCCTTATGCCACTGGCCCCCACGGTCGACGACGCGCGCGCGGCCGAGCGGGGCGGGGTCGGCAGGCCCCTTGCCCTCAGGCAGTCAGACATGAAGGGTGTCATTCGACGGCCTGAAAAGTGCCTGCTCCGAGGGGGCCCGCGTCGTCGCGCCCCATGGGGCGTTGAGCCCAGTGGCCGACGAGCTACGCGCTGCGCAGGGCATGCCGCCCAAAACTGGTTCGCGGCGATGAAGCCGACGCGCGGCTCGCGCCCCATCAGCTCGGGGCGGCGGCGGGGGGGGGCGGCGGGGGGGCGCGCCCGCTGAAGTCGAGCTTCGAGATGCGCTCTGCGACGCAGCCTGGGGGGCGGCCGCGATCGATCGGCTTCGCCCGGGAAGCGGGCACCGATGCTCGTGCCGCCTAGAGAGCATGCGGCGGCGGTCCGTGGCAGCATCGCCGGCGTCGTCGGCGGCCTTGACGCCTTGCAACAAGAAGCGCTTCGACTACGAGGGCCAAAGCTGGGCGCGCCGCTCCGCGGTGTGAAACTGGCGGCGAGATTGTTTGCGAGGATGGCGGCCAGCGAACCCCGCCCCCAGCTGCTGGCGCCGCGGGCCGGCGCGCGCGCTGGATGGATCCGCCCCATCGCTCAGGCGACAGCGCACATGGCCCGGACAAATCGGTGAGAAACCGGCTGCCGATGGGGCGTCGGGCGCGGAGGCGAGAAGCCAGGGCCGCGCTGCTGCGCCAAACGGCCCGAGCTTGTCTGGCCACGAAGAGCTGAAAAGCAGTGCCGCGAGGATCATCGCGCAGGGCGCGGCCTTGGACCCCCCGACCCACTTCTGGAACGGCCCGTTTGGAAATATCAGCTTGTCGAAGAGGCGATTGGTCGCGAAAAGTCTAAAAGTGAGCCAGGAGGCAACTGCGCCGGGCATGGACTCGGGCTCGAAGATGCGGCGCGGGATCTGGTGGTCGGGCGGCTTCTCTCGCCTCTGAGCGAGGGGGCACGCGCGCGCGGCGCGGGCGCTGACCTGCTGCTACGACGCGGCTTCGGGCGGGCCCAATGACACGAGGCGCCGCAATGATCTTGCGCGCGGTCCGCCATGGGACACTGATCTAGAACCTATCGACGATCCAGATCGAGCGGGCGAAGGCGTCGAAGCGCGCGGGCTCGTCGGAGGAAGACTCCGCGCAAGGGGGGCCAGATGGCGGGGCCGCCGGGCACCGCGATTACGTCGCCCCTTGCCAGCGGCAACCTGTCTCCCGAAGATGCGCAGAAACAGCGGCGACGGAATGCGCGAAATTGAAACCGCCGTGGTTGACCACGGCCATATTCGCGGGGTCGCCCCGCGCCGAATTGGAGTCCGCCTGGGTGGAATGCTCCGCGCTTCGGAATTGATCGGGTCGGACGGCATGACTGCGTGCGCTGCAATGGATGAGTCGGCGATCGAGCCAATCAAGCTGGGGGCGAAGAGCTCGCCCAAGGGCCAGCTCGGGGGGCGGGGCAGCCGCGGGGCAGCGCGCGGGGATGACGGCGGCTGCACCTCCTTTCCCTAACGAGTCCTCGCAGCAGCTGGCACCGGCGCGCAGGCCAGGAGAGACTTCCCCAACAAAGTCCTGTAGCTGGATCGCATCTTGATGTGGCTCCTGCACGCCAGCCACGCCGCGCTATTCAAACAATCCAGACGCTCGAGGCACTTCAGCTTGCCGATGGAGCGCTTGCCAAGGCACTGGGGGAGCGCCCTCGCGTTCCAAGATTCGAAGGACGCGCTCGAAGATCCAGCGTGCTCCAGGCGAAGTAAGCGACGCGGCAAACTAAAGGCTCCGCTCCGCAATGCCAGTAGAAACCGAGCACCTTCAGCGAGCTTCGCCACGTCCTTGCCGTGGGACACGAGCTACTCCTCGAAGAGGCTGGCGGCGTCGTCGACCGCGGACTTGACTGCGTTGAGCACGGTCTGCTTGTAGTCCTCGAAGACCCTGGCGGTCTCCTCCTCTGCCGCGAAGCGGAAGTATTCGGTCTGGCCGTCGTCGCCCTCGCCCCGCGCGTCCATGCCACCCACCTCGGCAACGTGATCACTGCGACTAGGAACGGGAGCAATAGCTGCAGAAGGGTGACCATCGCCAGGGGGGCCGCGGGTTCACTGTGGAAATAAATGCCGGGGTCGTCGCACAGTTCGTTTTAAAAAACGCGCCCAGCTTCGCCGCTGGCCTTTCTCGCGCGCTTCCTGCCGCGCGTGTTGCGGGGGCCGAGCCTCTTGATCTCGGGCGTGGCGTTGCGTTGTGCAGGAACGTGGAACGCCTCCATTTGCCGCCCCTCGCCCAGCGCGACAGACCCCGCGGGCTCGCGGCAATTGAACAGCTCGCCGCGAGGATCGACGACGCAGATGCGCTGGGGGGCTGGACGCAGACCAGCGGCATCCACTTGTTCTCCTGCAGGACACACGACGTTGAACAAAAGCGGCCACGGACAAATGCGCAGGGGAGGGGCGGGAAAATATGTCGACGGAAGAGAGGGGGGCGCGGGGAAAGGAAAGCGGGCGGGGGGGGGGGGCGAGGGGGGGGGGGGCGGGGGCGCCCAGCGCCCGCGACGCGCTGCGCGCGCCCGAAGGCAAATTTCTCATCGCCTCTATCCCCGCGTGGCCCCTGTCGAAAGAGGATGCGTCGCGCGTCGCGTCCGCGGGGCCCTCTTCCGGCGCCGCTTCGCGGGGTTGCCGCCTCGCGGCGGGCGGGGGGGGCTCGGCCCGAGACGCGGCTGGGGATTGCGGGTCGATGGCGGGCCTCGCTGCGCGATCGGCGGGGGATTTCGCCCCGCGACGGCGGCGCTTCGCCGCGCTGCTGGGCCCTGCGCGCGCAGGCAAGGGACCTGCGAGGGGGCGGCGCATCTGCGTCACATCGGCGGCGGGGGGCCTCCCCCCTTGACAGGTCGCGCCCGAAGTCCGGGGGATTTCTCTGGAATTCTTCTGCATTCCATAAAAAATCCACGCGGAATTCCGTCGAGGGGCCTGCAGATTCGCGGGGGAACCCCCGGGCATTGCAGGGCGCGCCCTCAAGGCCCCGGGGGAAATCTCCAGGGCGCGGAGGGTATCGAGAGCAGCAGGGAGCCCCACGCGACATAATTATGAACAAATATTCTGAATATGTCTAAAATATCTGGACATATCCTGTGAGATTCCCGAAGGAGCTTTCAAATCTCAAACAGGATACATTACTATCCTCAGAAACACCCGTTGGGCTGGGACCCCCACGCAAATCCCTGGCGGGCCCCGGGAACCCCCCAGGGTTCCAATGTTCGCCAGCGCGGGCCCGACACAGCGAATTATTGCGCAATGGAAGTGAGCCCTACGCGGCGGAATATATGTTGCGTAGTTTGTGCTACGTTGCCGATGTGGCGGGGGCTATGGCGATGCAGGATATGCGGTGTCTAGGTGATACAGGTTATGTCGCGAAGTCTATGTGGCGCCGGCTGGAGGTGAACTCTGTGCGGTTCAAGCATCGTTCGTAATTCTACATTGGAAATTACAACCGCCAGCTCCAATGCTCGCACAAGCATATTATCCTCCCGCCCGCAAATTGTTTAGCACAGCCCGTTTGGCGACGGTTGCGGTTGCCGGCTGGAATTTGGTAGACCACCTCTACGGCCGCGAGGGGCGCGAGCCTGCTCACGCGCAGATCAACTTGTTTTTTTGGCATAGATGACGCGGCTGCGATGGCACTTCCCGATGGGAACGCCCCAGCGCGTCTCAAAGGCCGCGCTGGCGGGCGGGCGCGTCACTGCGGGTCAGTAGGCTGGGCGGGCACGACGTCATGATGACGTCGACAACGGCGACGACGTGGACGATGACGGCGGCGTGATAATCTCGACGATGGTGATGATGATGCGGAGGATGGCGATGACGACGGCGATGGGGACGCTGCCGATGACTGCAACGCTTGCGCAGATAAGGACGATGAGAGACTGCGCATCCGCGGGGACAGGGCCTCCTGGCATGACTTTTTTTCGTGTGCACGCGGAAACGTGCGCCTGTGGTTTGCATGGAATGCAATGCGATGATGCGATTCGACCAGCATTCCAACCCCTGTGGGGCGGTCCTCTCAGAAGGCAGGCGTATGGGACGCGCAGTCCCGGTAACTGGGTGCATTGGAAAATCCTTATCGCCAGCTTGCATGCAAGTGCTTCGTAAATGTGGTGGGCGCGCGATCGTGGTTCAACGTTTTCGATTTGTGCGCGCGAGTGGCCCGAATGGTCCGATTTGACAGAATAGCTCGTTCTTCATGAGCATTTAGCGAGCGCGCGCAACAGTCAGGCAAATGTTTACTGAAAAAACCAAAAGTGTGTTGGATTCCATGTGATCAACAATGGCTTGGCATGGACACGTGCCAACGTTCCGTTTGACGGGTTTTGACGTGTGCACGCAGCGGCGCGCGCATGTTCCCCGTCTTGCTATTGCATCGAGTTCGTCGCAACCGCATTATTGTTCCAACCATCCTGTGTCGTTGCGCGTCGCTTTGAAGAGACAACGCCCCGCGTCACCTCACCTCACCTCCCGCTGCCCCCTCCCCCTCCTCGCTCCTCCCATCAATTGCTTCTGCTCTCCGCATGCCCATCCTATTCTGGCACGCACGTCACACGATTCGTCGTGGCCCCATAGGGAGCTCCACCGAAGGCACCAGTGGCAGGGTCCGCATGCGACACCCCTCCCATTTCGGCACACCCCTCACGAGGATCGTGGCCCCATTGTAAGCTCCACCGCAGGCCCCGCGGCAGCGTCCCCCCGCCCATTTCGGCACACCCCTCACGAGGATCGTGGCCACGTAGGGAGCTCAACCAAAGGCCCCAGCGGCAAGGTCCGCATGCGTCCCCCCGCCACTTCCGGCACACTCCTCACAAGGATCGCGTTCCCGTAGGGAGCTCCACCGAAGGAAGGCCCCAGCGGCAGGGTCCGCATGCATCCCCGCCCATTTCGGCACACCCCTCACGAGGATTGTGGCCCCATTGGGAGCTCTACCGAAAGCCCCAGCGGCAAGGTCCGCATGCGTCCCCCCGCTCATTTCGGCACGCCGCTGACGAGTTTCGTGGCCCCATAGGAATCCATCCCCACCCAAGGCCCCAGCGGCAGGGTCCGCATGCGTCCCCACGCCCATTTCGGCACATACCTCACGAGGATCGTGGACTCATAGGAAGCTTCACCGACGGCCCCCGCGGCAGGGTCCGCATGCGTCCCCCAGCTCATTTCGGCACACCCCTCACGAGGATCGTAGCCGCACAGGGAGCCCCACCGAAGGCCGCAGCGGCAGGGTCCGAATGCGTCCCCCGCCCATTTCGGCACGCCCCTCACGAGGATCGTGGCCCCACAGAGAGCTCCACCGAAGGCCCCAGCGGCAGGGTCCGCATGCGTCCCCCCTCCCATTTCGGCACACCCCTCACGAGGATCGTGTCCCCATTGTAAGCTCCACCGAAGGCCCCCAGCGGCAGGGTCCGCATGCGTCCCCCCGCCCATTTCGGCACACCCCTCACGAGGATTGTGGCTGCGTAGGGAGCTCCACCGAGAGCGGTACCCAGAACGCGACATTCACAAGTGTATATGGTTGGGTCTTTCGCCGGGAAAAATAAGATCAACGCATGTGTGCTGCATGGTATCTGTTGCAAGAGATGGCGGGGGGGGGGCGATGCCGGTTTGGCAGGGGTGGTAGGATGTGGGAAATGGGCGACGAGACAGAATCATGTAAATTGTATGATCCCAGTGGTGACGCTTAGCACCGATCGCGGGAGAGTGATAGACCCGATTTGTTTTGGAAGGTGGATGCATGTAGTGTGATGCGAGCTATGCGTTGTATGCTGCGTGGTGTAAACTGTGCGGTGCAGGCTACGTGGTGTAAACTCAGCGCGCGGGGCGCCCACGAGGCGGCACGGGCGGCACCGTGGCGCGCGATTACGGCGGACCCACCAGGCGCAGGGGGCGCCCACGAACGCCAAGGAGGCGACACGAGCGGCACCGTGGCGCGACTCCAGCGGACCCACTCAGCGCAGGGGGGCACCCACGAGCACCGCCGAGGCGGCACGGGCGGCAACATGGCGAGACCTCGGCGGACACACCCAGCGCACGGAACGCCCGCGACTGCCCACGAGGCAGCAACGTGGAAAATCCTTGGCAGACCCGAACAATTACTGAAGCAGCGCAAATCAGAACCCTGAGGTGCAAACGCATTTCCTGGTTTTGGGAAACCAATGTAGTTCCAAGGGACATCGATTTGAGTTCCTGAGGACTCTTTCTATAAACCATTGGGACTTCGGAGGACATGCTGAGGATTGCGGAAGAAGCAGCCGCAAACTCGCAAAGGGCGCCGCTGGAATGGTCAGGGCGTCCTTCGGCTTCCCGAGAAAGGGCCCCGGGGAAGCGAATCCTAACTTGCCCGCCGGGCGGCGGGGGCGGCCCGCCGGCCAGTCTCGCTGGAGAGGCGCTAACCGTCTGCCGCGTCTCCCCAAACTTCCGGCCGCTCCAATTTTTCCCGGAAAGGGCTTAAGCCCAGGGTTCTCTTTTAGTTTGTAAACTAGTCCCCCGGTGCCTGCTTGAAGGAGGCCGGCGAATTTTTCCCTGATAAATAACGAGGTCGAAGGAGGCCGGCGAATTTTTCCCTGATAAATAACGAGCCCGAGAATTAAAATTTGAGGATGTCTCGAGCGAAACGCTTGTTTTTGAGCGCCGGCGAATTAAAATTTGAGGATGTCTCGAGCGAAACGCTTGTTTTTGAGGCCGGCGAATTAAAATTTGAGGATGTCTCGAGCGAAACGCTACGGCCCCACCCCAGCAAGTCCACACCCCAGCACGACCACACCCCAGCACGACCTCACCACAGCACGACCACTCCCCAGCACGACCCCACCCCAGCACGACCACGCCCCAGCACGACCACACCCCAGCACGATCACACCCCAGAACGACCACACCCCAGCACGACCCCACCCAAGCACGACCCCACCCAAGCACCCACCCACCCAGAGCCCAGGGTTCTCTTTTAGTTTGTAAACTAGTCCCCCGGTGCCTGCTTGAAGGAGGCCGGCGAATTTTTCCCTGATATTTTTGTACGATTTCCTGGAATTTTGGCAGGATGTCTCGAGCGAAATGCACGACCCCACCCTAGCACGACCATACCCCCGCACGACCACACCCCAGCACGACCAGACCCCAGCACGACCCCACCCCAGCACGACCCCACCCCAGCACGACCATACCCCAGCACGACCACACCCCAGCACGACCCGACCCCAGCACGACCCTACCCCAGCAAGACCACACCCCAGCACGACCACACCCCAGCACGACCTCACCACAGCACGACCACGCCCACGCCCCAGCACGACCACCCCCCAGCACGACCACCCCCCCAGCACGACCACCCCCCAGCACGAACACCCCCCAGCACGACCACACCCCAGCACGACCACTCCCCAGCACGACCACACCCAGCACGACCACACCCCAGCACGACACACCCAAGGTCGCACCCCCGTGGAATGTTTCGTGCGTGTCTGTTGAGTGGTTGCCTGTTCGTGGGGTGTCTCGTGGAATGTTTCAAAGGGTGGTCTCGTGGAATGTTTCGTGGAGGGTCTGGTGGAATGTTTCGTGAGGGCGATTGTCTCGTGGGATGTTTCGCGGGTGTCTCGTGGGATGTTTTAGTGAGATGTCGCCCAGTTGGGATCGTGAAAACGTTGACATGCTGCACATGTCTTTATCCTCTTCCGGGTTACCTTTTTTTTTTTTTTTTTTTTTTTTTTTTTTTTTTGTTTTTTTTTTTTTTTTTTTTTTTTTTTTTTTTTGTTAAACATTTTTGTTTTTTTTTGTTTTTTTTGTTTTTCCCGGAAAGGGCTTAAGCCCAGGTTTCTCTTTTAGTAGGTAAACCTGTCCCCCGGTGCCTGCTTGAAGGAGGCCGGCGAATTTTTTCCCTGATAAATAACGAGGTCGAAGGAGGCCGGCGAATTTTTCCCTGATATATAACGAGCCCGCGAATTAAAATTTGAGGATGTCTCGAGCGAAACGCTTGTTTTTGAGCGCCCGCGAATTAAAATTTGAGGATGTCTCGAGCGAAACGATTGTTTTTGAGGCCGGCGAATTAAATTGAGGATGTCTCGAGCGAAACGCTTGTTTTTTGAAAATTTCCCGACCTCACCACACCCAGCACGGACCACACCCCAGCACGACCTCACCACAGCACGATCACCCGATCACACCAGCACGACCACGCCCCAGGCACGAACACGCCCCAGCACGACCACCCCAGCACGACCCTACTCCAGCAAGACCACACCCCAGCACGACCCCACCCTAGCACGACCACATCCCAGCACGACCACACCCCAGCACGACCACACCCCAGCACGACCCCACCTCAGCACGACCCCACCCCAGCACGACCACAACCCAGCACGACCACACCCCAGCACGACCCCACCCCAGCACGACCCCACCCCAGCAAGCACCCCAGCACGACCACACCCCAGCACGGCCTCACCACAGCACGACCACACCCCAGCACGACCACGCCCCAGCACGACCACGCCCCAGCACGACCACGCCCCAGCACAACCACCCCCAGCACGACCACCCCCCCAGCACGACCACGCCCCAGCACGACCACCCCCCAGCACGACCACACCCCAGCACGACCACTCCCCAGCACGACCACACCGCCTTGGTTGAGTGGTTGCCTGTCGTCGTGGAATGTTTCGTGGGGTGTCTCGTGGAATGTTTCGCGGTGTGTCTCCTGGAATGTTTCGTGAGGTGTCTCGCGGAATGTTTCGTGAGGTGTCTCGTGGGATGTTTCGTGAGGTGTCTCGTGGGATGTTTCGTGAGGTGTTGCCCCGTTGGGTATCGTGAAAACGTGCCCATGCTCCACATGTCTAAATCCCTTTCCGGGTTCGTGGGTCCATCATGTTTGATACCTGGGCCTGGAGTTCTGGATATGTCGAAAGGGCGGTGTTTTCGCCCCGAGTCGTTCGTTTTAATCGACGACCCCCGCCTGGCGAGGGCCCCAGGAGAGCCCCCCCCCCCCCCCGCCGAAAACAGTTCAAAACCAGCCACTCCATTTTTCCCGGAAAAGGGCTTAAGCCAGGGGTTCTCTTTTAGTTGATAAACTAGTCCCCCGTGTGCCTGTTGAAGGGGCCCGCGAATTTTTCCCTGATAAATCACGAGGCGAAGGAGGCCGGCGAATTTTTCCCTGAAAATAACGAGCCCGGGAAGTAAAATGGAGGGATGTTCTCGAGCGCGAAACGCTTTTTTTGAGCGCCGGCGAAGTAAAATTTGAGGATGTCTCGAGCGAAACGCTTGTTTTTGAAATCCCGATCGATAAATCACAGGGTGCGGGCCACTTTTTCGTGCGTTGAGGATGTCTCGAGCGAAACGCTTGCTCCGCAGAGTTACTGAGGATGTCTCGAGCGAATCGCTTGTTTCCACGACCACACCCCAGCAAGACCATCACCCAGCACGACCACACCCCAGCACAACCTCACCACAGCACGACCACACCCCAGCACGACCACGCCCCAGCCACGACCACGCCCCAGCAGACCACGCCCCAGCACGACCTACCCCAGCAAGACCCCACACCCAAGCCACGACCACACCCCAGCAGACCTAACCAAAGCACGAACCACACCCCAGCACGACCACGCCCCCAGCACGGACCACGCACCAGCCACGACCACCCCCCAGCACGACCACACCCAAGCACGACCCACCCAGCACGGACCACACCCCAGCACGACCACCACCTAGCAAGACCACACCCAGCACGACCACACCCCAGCACGACCTCACACAGCACGACCACACCCCAGCACGACCAGACCCCAGCACGACCCCACCCCAGCACGACCACGCCCCAGCACGACCATACCCCAGCACGACCACACCCCAGCACGACCCGACCCCAGCACGACCCTACCCCAGCAAGACCACACCCCAGCACGACCACACCCAAGCACGACCCAACCCAAGCACGACCACACCCCAGCACGACCACGCCCCAGCACGACCACGCCCCAGCACGACCACGCCCCAGCACGACCACCCCCCAGCACGACCACACCCCCAGCACGACTACCCCCCAACACGACCACCCCCCAGCACGACTACTCCCCAGCACGACCACTCCCCAGCACGACCACCCCCCCAGCACGACCACCCCCCCAGCACGACCACGCCCCAGCAACACCACGCCCCAGCACGACCACGCCCCCAGCACCGACCACGCCCCAGCACAACCACGCCCCAGCACGACCACCCCCCAACACGACCACCCCCCCAGCACGACCACCCCTCAACACGACCACCCCCCAGCACCCCACACCCCAGCACGACCACTCCCAGCACGACCACATCTCAGCACGACCACACCCCAGCACGACCACACCCAGTCGCACCCCTGTGGAATGTTTCGTGGGGTGTCTGGTTGAGTGGTTGCCTGTTCGTGGGGTGTCTCGTGGAATGTTTCACGGGGTGTCTCGTGGCTGTTTCGTGAGGTGTCTCGTGGGATGTTTCGTGAGGTGTTGCCCAGTTGGGTATCGTGAAAACGTGTCCATGCTCCACATGTCTATATCCCTTTCCGGGTTCGTGGGTCCATCATGTTTCGGAACGTCGGATCTCTGGGCTGCTGCTCCTCGAGAGTGACAGACCCGGCGGTGACCTCGAAATCCGCAAAGACCTCACCGCAGGGTCCGTCCGCACGGTTTTGGGACCTCCCCATGGTTTTGGGGCCTCGCAGGTCGCCCGAGACCTCGGAGAACGACCCAAGTCCAAAAACGATGCGGTGACCCGGTTCTTCACGTGAAAATGTGAAACATCGCGGTTGAAGTTCGGGGCCCTGTCTTTCAGCGCAATTTCTCGAGCTGGATCGATCTGTGAGGGTCCTGGGGCGCGAATCTGGGGGGACACGCCTGGCTCGAAAAATTGAGGCGCCAAGATCTCATGGGCGCTGGCGCCGTCTGTCGCGTCTCCGCCCCCGAAGAGCGCCACCCTCGAAGCCCCGCCTGGGCTGCTCGGAGGCCCGGCGCGAATTCGTCAGGCCCGTGCTGCGTTCCAGGGCGGAGGAAGCGCGGCCTGCCTTCCTCGCGTCGCCGTGGGGGCGCCCAGCCGGGCGGGTGGAAATCAAGGGCGCCAAACTTCGCGATTCGCGCTGCGCGAAACGCGAACAAGTTTCGCGCCCCCGCGCCGCTCCCCAGGGAAAAAGAACGGCATGAGTAATCGGGACCGAACCGCGAACCGCAAAGCGCGAATAATTTCGCGCCCTCGGGGCGCCCTTGGCAATTGGGTGTAACCTACAGTGGGGGATGAAGAAACAGGGACCTAAAAGGGCCCTGCAAGGCCTTTTGGAGCCAGCAGGGGCTCACAAGGGGCCTCAAAGGGCTTCTTGGAGGTCTTGTTCTTTACCCCCATGCAAGTCACCCCGCACTACCACCCGCCCGAGACAACCCCGTCAATCGTTCGTGGCTCTGTTGGGCGCGCCGGCCAACGAGTCGACCGCGTCTGAAGTTCCCAGAGATTCGACGCCCCGATACAACTGGATCAGCCAATACTTATAATTTTTCGGACCCCGGGGGTCTTCGTTGGGCTCGGGAACGTGAACAAACGACTCGGGGCGAAAAGCTGGCCCCAGGGAAATGGCCCAGACCTCCGGGGCCCACGCATCGAACACACTGGAGCAGCCGGATGTCAGGGCTGGCGCGCCGAGCAACGAGTCGATCGCGCCCGGCGTTGGTCGGGCGCGGCCTCTCGCTCCAGGGCGGAGGAGGACGAGGAGGAGGAGGAGGAGGAGGAGGAGGAGCAAGAGGAGTACGAAGAGGACGCGCACGAGCGGACCTGGAGGCGGCCAATCAGGCAGGCCGCATCCGCTCGCTGTGCACACACACACACACACACGGCAACCCTGGCGACGAGGACAGACCGACGCCGTAGGACTACAACCGCGTTTGGCGCCTGCCCACAAGCGCCAACCACGGCCAGAGTCCACCGCAAGGCCCTCGGGCCAGGCGGCGCCCCAGGACATGGGTCGGTGGCAAGCCACTCGGGCTGCCGTGGCCGGGGCCGAAGCAGATCCAGCCGACCGCCCGAGGCGCGTGGCCCCCCGGGGGCCACGTCGGACGGGCCCGCCCCCAACTCCTACCCCGACGCCCGCCGCTACACAGCCTCGGCGATAGGCGGCGAGCGCTGCGCGGCGGCCGCCTCAGGCACCTTGCCGTCGTACGCAGGTCGGGCTGACCGCGGCGACGGTCCCTGGGGGCGCCGCGCCGGCGGCACCCCCCCCCTCTCCGCGGCCCGCCGCCGCCGCCACCCCCCGCGTCAACCCAGTTGGCCTCGCATGCGGCATGGGGGGGTGCGGCGACACCCTGGGCGCCCGTCCTCCGCTTCGCCGCTCGAATGCCCCCCGCCCAGGCGCGAGGCGCCCAGCGCCCCGGCGCCGCCGCCGCTGGGGCTCTGGGACCGCGGCGGCGCCCTCAGGGGCTCTTGCAACTCGCCTTCCACCGCGCCAGCAGGTCCTGCAAGAAGATCGGGGGGCGCGGCTGCCCAGCGCGGGCGCCATCTGGTCGGCGAGCCAGGCCGGGGCCGTCCGGCTCGCAGACGGCGGCGCCCCGCGCCCGTCCGCGAAGCTCGAGGCACTCAGCGCGCCCGCGGCATCGCGCACGTCAGCTGGCCGCTCACCTGGTGCTGGATCATGGCCAGGCGGCGGCGGCGGCTTGCGAAAGCGTCGGTTGGCAGCCAGCGCCGCCAGAGGAATGGTGCCCGGACGCTCTCCGCCTCGTCGCAGCCATCTGCTGACCAGGCGAGCCCCGCAGATCGCGCGCGCTCGTCGCGGCCTCGCCTGCAGCCTGGCTCGGCCGCGTGACCGCGCTGTGCGTCTTCGCCTTCCTGTGGCTCGCGTCGCCGCCGTTGGCCCGCCTACCAACGGCGCTGCACCGCGCGGCTGCGCCGTCGACCAGGCCGCCCTCCGCCCTCAACTGGGCGCGATCACTGGGAAGAATACGCCCGTGGTCGGCCGCCGATCTGGCCGCCGCGTTCGCGTACTTCTTGCCCGGCCAGTCCCTGTGGGGCCCCGTCCAGCACCTGCCGTCGGGTCTAGTCTGCGCGGATCCAACGCGCGCGGGCCTCCTTTTCTCCGGCGTCGTCGATCAAGTCCCAAGCGACTCTCCAGAGGTGGGCCCGGGGATGACAGTGGCCAGCGGTGATGGGGCGGCCAGCATGCATCGCCCCATTGAAAACGCACTTAGAGTCGACCTCGGCGACGGCCGTGGCAGCCCCGAAACGTCCGCGGCAACCCCGAAGCGCAGCGCCATGATGAAGGCCATGGGCTCGCCGCCGCTGATGTCCACCCAGGGCTGGCACAACTGGCCTGAGACCGCCGTCGAGCACTCGTCCGACACTGGCCGCAGTGCCACTGCGCTCCAGCCTACCGAAGCGAAGCAGAGCCGTCAAACGCCGACTCGAACGCTGAGCCGCCCAAGAAATTCGCCCAACGGAGTGGCGCCTTTTCGCAGTCCTCGCCAGCGCACCTGCTCGCACTGGGCGGGCCTGGCGAGGCTCGCCTTCGCTGGCTAGAGACACCTCTCCAGCAGCAGCTGGGCCACGGCGAGGTCCGCGCGCTCGCGCAGACTCCGGGCCGCGGCCGACGCCTGCAAGACGCCCTTCCAGCTGTCGCAGTCGAAGCGCCTGCGCAACAGCGTGCCCCGCGCGCAGGCTGCAGAGAAGGCAGTCGTCCGATGGGGGCCGCGCCCTTGTCCGCCTCCCTCGCCTGCGGCCACTGGCCGTCGCTGGCCAGTGACCCGATGTGCCCGCGCTCCATCAGCGTGAGCCTCGCACTCCTGCGCGGCCCCCGGCCCGCGCCTCGGGGCGCGCGCGCGCCGTCGACGAGGCCCGTCGTCGTGGGGCGCACCGGCGGCTCCAGGGCACCACCTCGCGCCAAGTTCTCACAGCCTGGGGGGCCGCGACTTGCCTTCGCTCTCAACCCTCGACGGCGCGCAGCAGCAACTTCTTGATAACCCACGGGGGGGCGTCAAAGGGCCGCGCCTCCGTCCCACAAAGACACCTCCAACGATCAAGATCAATGATGTCCCAGCCAAACCGACGCAGCGCGACGACGACCGCAGACAGCGGGCCCTGCGCGTGCGCCCAGGTAGTTGCTCGACATTGACAGAGGCAGAAATCAATCATTTGGCGAGGCACCCAGCCTTCCAACCTCGCGCGCAGCAGCATCTTCATGGGCGCGAGGGTGGCGTGAATCACTGGGCCGATGCCTGGCGTAAGCATCAACGCCAGGGTGCGCGCTCTCCCGGCCGTGCTGGCCGTGGTGGACTGAAGGTGATGCTCTCGCCTTGTCCAGCTCCCCCTGCGCGAGCCCTGCGACCCCTGCGCGGTAGGCCACGCTGGGCTCCGGCCCCGTCTTGGCCACTCGCCGGGCGGCTTGCTTACTGCTCTTGCCCGTCCTGATCACTTACACTCGACGGAACCGCTGGTGAACGAGCTGGAGACGCTCTGCCCGAACTGCGCGACCGACGCGCTTGCCTCCGCTGAAGTTGGCCCCGAGGTTCCGCTCCTGCTCTGCGCGTACCACCCCGAGGGGTCGCCGCAACCGCTGGGCCAAACCCGCGCTGGCAGCGGGGTGGTTAGCCAGAGCTCTCGGCTTCTTGGACGACACACGCACGTCGATGTCGCCCAGCAGCGTCTTAAACATGTAGGCCGCGTCAGAGACCTCCCGCACCGTGCGCTGCAGTCCCCCAGTTCGCCCCAGGATGATGTCATCCACCACCACGGAGAAGGACACCTTGGGCGAGCTCTCCTGTAGCGTGTCCAGCGGCGCCAGCAAGATCATTTTGAATATGAGCGTCGCCAGCCCGTGGCCTGGAAGCACTGCCTGCTCGGCGAAAATCGGAGCGCTGACCACGTCGCCGCGCACCAACCGCCGCGGAACGCGGTACAGTTCTATCTGCAACTTGAGCTGCGACGAAGGAGGCCATGTCTTGATCGCCGCGTCGGTCAACTGATGGTGGCGCAGCAGCTCGTACGCCATGCGCAGGTCCAACATCACGAGCACCGCGACCCAGGCCTCGGGGTCGTCCGAAGCGCGGCCCTTGGCCGTGGCCCACTCGCACTCCACCGCCTGCTGCCGCACCGCACTCTCGAAGCCTCGGCCGCGCGAGGCCCACAAGAGCTGGCTGTCGCTCCGCTGCTCCCAGTCGACCGCTAGAGGCCTGCGAAGTCGCGTCTGCACCCACGCCAGCACCATGATGACGGCGATGTGCCGAAACCCGCCGAGGCGCTTGGCCAAGAAACACACTTTCGTGCTGAGCGCAGACCAGTCAGCCGCCTGCTCCACCGCCACCGAGATGTCGATGAAGGCCTCCATCGCCCCGTCGCGCAGTTCGAGCAACTGGCGCGGCTGGGTCCCTTCGAAGGGGAGGAGGAGGAGGAGGCAGAGGGGGAGGAGGGGGAGGAAGAGGGATGAGCAGGCAGAGGGGGAGGAGCAGCAGGGAAGGTGTGAGAGGAGAGGCGGGGTATAAGGATGAAGATGAGGAGGAGGGAGAGGAGGGCTCGAAGATATATGCGTACCCGTCGGTCGGAAGTAGGTCAAATGGAAGAAGGAGGCGGATATAGTAGAATGGGTTCCGGCCCTCCCAGATAATAACACAACGCATTAAAAACAGATCGAGTCTTGAAGTAGGAAGGCGCTTGAAAAATATTGGGATCCGGGAAGCCAGAAATACATCCTTCCAGCGACTGGCGTGCCTTTGTTGTGGAGTTTTCGGAAATTCTCTCACCCAGGAAAGTGCGGGGCACACGACCGCCCTCCCCCCACACAGTGCCATCCTCAGAGGCATCATTCCGCAAAACAGAAAAACGTTGGCTTGCTGTTGTCCTCTGGCCTCCAGGGACTGTTTTCTTGCCTTTGGGCAATCGGACAGAACGACACGCTACGAGGAGATGGCTTCAGGGACCAGGTCCAGATCGCCAGGGGTGGGTGGGAGAAATCCCGATTGCGGGAATCTGAACGTCTCAGGATTCTTCTCCCCTCCTGAGCGCCCTCCTTCTCGTCGCTCCCTCCGCTGATTCTCCCCTCCCCCCCTGAGCGTCCAGACTATGCGCGCGCGTGTTTTTCGTCGCCAGGTGGACGGAGCGGAAGACGTTCAAAACAAGAAGGAAAGACGTGTACCCTTCATGGCGCCCCTTGACTGGGAGTGTTCGTCTTGTGGGACCATATTGATACGACACAGGGCAACGACGCACCGCTCAAGGGGCACAACAAACGCAAGACACGCGGGGTCCACTCGGAACGGCATCAAGATTACCCAGGCCAATTTGCTTTGGTCAAATGCCATCAACTTCCGAGGGTGTTTTTTTCCCGGAAAGGGCGCGGGCCCAGGGTTCTCTTTTAGTTTGTAAACTTAATCCCCCGGTGCCTGCTTGAAGGAGGCCGGCGAATTTTTTCCCTGATAAATAACGAGCCGGCGAATTGCCGGCGAATTTTTTCCCTGATAAATAACGAGCCGGCGAATTGCCGGCGAAATTTTTCCATGATAAATAACGAGCCGGCGAATTAAAATTTGAGGATGTCTCGAGCGAAACGCTTGTTTCCCAGCACGGCCCCACCCCAGCAAGACCACACCCCAGCACGACCACACTCCAGCACGACCTCACCACAGCACGACCACTCCCCAGCACGATCACGCCCAGCACGACCACGCCCCAGCACGACCACTCCCCAGCACGACCACCTCCCAGCAGGACCCCACCCCAGCACGACCCCACCCCAGCACGGCCCCACCCCAGCACGACCACACCCCAGCACGACCTCACCACAGCAAACCACACCCAGCACAGACCACGCCCAGCACGACAATGCCCCCGGCCGATCAGCCCCAGCACGGCCAACCCCCCAGCACGACCACCCCCCCAGCACGACCACACCCCAGCACGACCACACGACCACACCCAGTCGCACCCCCGTGGAATGTTTCGTGGGGTGTCTCGTGGAATGTTTCGTGGGGTGTCTCGTGGAATGTTTCGTGGGGTGTCTCGTGGAATGTTTCGCGGGGTGTCTCGTGGAACGTTTCGCGAGGTGTCTCGTGGAATGTTTCGCGAGGTGTCTCGTGGGATGTTTCGCGGGGTGTCTCGTG
This sequence comes from Prorocentrum cordatum, assembly GCA_963575745.1. NCBI lineage: Eukaryota > Dinophyceae > Prorocentrales > Prorocentraceae > Prorocentrum > Prorocentrum cordatum. The sequence goes on from CAUYUJ010015629.1 coordinate 222,909, forward strand.
GGATGTTTTGTGAGATGTCGCCCAGTTGGGTATCGTGAAAACGTGACCATGCTGCGCATGTCTATATCCCTTTCCGGGTTCGTGGGTCCATCATGTATATGATGTTATCTCTTACTTTTCGGCCAAGCTCCCCTCTACAGGGGGGAATCTTTCAGAAACAGTAACAAAGTAGTTTGGGGACGTTTTCTGGACTTTTCCACTATTTTTGGGGCATATTTCTAGGTTTTTTTCCCGGAAAGGGCGCCGGCCCAGGGTTCTCTTTTAGTATGTAAACATGTCCCCCGGTGCCTGCTTGAAGGAGGCCGGCGAATTGCCGGCGAATTTTTTCCCTGATAAATAACGAGGTCGAAGGAGACCGGCGAATTAAAATTTGAGGATGTCTCGAGCGAAACGCTTGTTTTTCAGAAAATGGTGAGGATGTCTCGAGCGAAACGCTTGTTTTGTGTTATAGATTGTCCTCTCCTGGGGACCTGAATTCTGAGGACCACCTCCCAGCACGACCACCCCCCCAGCACGACCACTCCCCAGCACGACCACCCCCCAGCACGACACGAACCCCAGCACGACCACTCCCCAGCACGACCACACCCCAGCACGACCCCACCCCAGCACGACCCCACCCTAGCACGACCACACCCCAGCACGATCACACCCCAGACCGACCACACCCCAGCACGACCCCACCCCAGCACGACCCCACCCCAGCACGACCACACCCCAGCACGACCACACCCCAGCAGGACCCCACCCCAGCACGACCCCACCCCAGCACGGCCCCACTCCAGCAAGACCACACCCCAGCACGACCACACCCCAGCACGACCTCACCACAGCACGACCACACCCCAGCACGATCACGCCCCAGCACGACCACTCCCCAGCACGACCACTCCCCAGCACGACCACCTCCCAGCACGACCACCCCCCCAGCACGACCACCCCCCAGCACGACCACCCCCCAGCACGACCACACCCCAGCACGACCACTCCCCAGCACGTCCACACCCCAGCACGACCACACCCCAGCACGACCCGATCGATAAATCACCGGGTGCGGACCACCCCAGCACGACCACACCCCAGCACGACCCCACCCCAGCACGACCCCACCCCAGCACGACCACACCCCAGCACGACCACACCCCAGCAGGACCCCACCCCAGCACGACCCCACCCCAGCACGGCCCCACCCCAGCAAGACCACACCCCAGCACGACCACACTCCAGCACGACCTTACCACAGCACGACCACTCCCCAGCACGATCACGCCCCAGCACGACCACGCCCCAGCACGACCACTCCCCAGCACGACCACCTCCCAGCACGACCACCCCCCCAGCACGACCACCCCCCAGCACGACCACCCCCCCAGCACGACCACACCCCTGCACGACCACACCCCAGCACGACCACACCCAGTCGCACCCCCGTGGAATGTTTCGTGGGGTGTCTCCTGGAATGTTTCGTGGGGTGTCTCGTGGAATGTTTCGTGGGGTGTCTCGTGGAATGTTTCGCGGGGTGTCTCGTGGAACGTTTCGCGAGGTGTCTCGTGGAATGTTTCTCGAGGTGTCTCGTGGGATGTTTCGCGGGGTGTCTCGTGGGATGTTTTGTGAGATGTCGCCCAGTTGGGTATCGTGAAAACGTGACCATTTGTGCGATGTCTATATCCCTTTCTGGGTTCGTGGGTCCATCATGTTTTTTTGTTGTTGGCAATTTTCGCCCAAAATCCTCCTTTAGGGGGGACACGCCCGACTTAAAAATAGCGAAAAACCGCCCGTCGTGATTTAATAGCGCGGGGGGGGGGGGTCTGGGGAGCTGGCCTTGCGGTGTTCTAACCTGCTTTTTAGCCTCGATCGCCAGAAGAGAATCTCGAGCACCACGAGAAAGTACCGCACTGGAGCGCTTCTCGCGCGTCGGGCCCTGGGAGGCGCTACTCGTTCGACGCTGGTTCGATGCTGTTCTTTCTGGGTGCTCGAAATTACTTCTGGGATGTGGTCCTTAAGTGCGATGGGAGAAACATAAATCAGGAGGGGAAGAAACGCACAGACACATCGTCGATTCCCCAGAAAATATGGGCAAACATGGGAAGTGTGGGGGGGAAGACAAAATACCCAGAAAGCATGGGGGAATCTGTGGGGAGTCCTGTCACCTGTGTCTATCTAATCGGTGCGTCCCAGGGCTCCCTCGACAGAGCTGCCCCCCCCCTTGCCCTCCCCCCCAAGCGGCGATCGCTCCCCCTTCCGCAGAGGCGCGAGGGAGAGCCCGCTCGCCCGTGGGGGAGCGGGCTGGAGGAGGAGGAGGAGGAGGAGGAGGAGGAGGAGGAGGAGGAGGGGAGGAGGGAGGAGGAGGAGGGAGGGGAGGAGGAGGAGGAGGAGGAGGCGGAGGAGGAGTGAGGAGCGAGGAGGAGGGAGGAGGAGGAGGAGGAGGGGGGGGAAAGGGGAAAAGGGGGGGAAGGGAGGAGGAGGAGGGGAGGGGGGAGGAGCGGGCCGAGGAGCGGAGCCGCCCGCCCGCCCGCGCGGCACCGGGGCGCGCTCGGGGGGCGCGCTCGGGGGCGGGGCCGCCCGCTCGCCCGCGGGGGCCGAGGCGCCGCGGCGTGTGGCCGCGGGCCGGAGCGGGCGAGAGCCAGGAGTCCACGACACGGGCACCCTTGACCGTGTCCTCCTCCTCCCCCTCCTCCTCCCCATCCTCCTCCCTCCTCTCGTCCGCGTCTCGCCACCTCCTCCTCCTCCTCCTCGTCCTCGCTCCGCCCGCGCTCGTCCTCCTCCTCCTCCTCCTCCTCTCCCTCTCCCCTCCTCCTCCTCCTCCTCCTCCTCCTCTCCTCCTCCTCCTCCTCCTCCTCCCCCTCCTCCTCCTCCTCCTCCTCCTCGTCGCCCTCTGCGTCCTCCGAGGCGTGGGGCCGCCCGCGCGCGGCACCGGGGCGCGTTCGGCGGTGTCGGGCGCGGGGTCGCGCTCACACGCGGGGGCCGAGGCGCCGTGGCGTGGCCGCGGGCCAGGGCGGGCGAGGCGAACAGTCCCAGACATGATGGCGTCGTAAAAAAATCAGGACGGGCGGTTTTTGAATATTTTCGCCCTCTAGAGGTCCTCGCCGGGCCTCGGGACCGTCAAAAAACGACTCAGGACGAAAAACCGGTCCCGGGGAAAGGGTCGGGACTTGCGGGGACGCCGTCTTGAAAAAATTAGGACGTCGCATGTCTGGGGTGGGATTCCGACCCCAGCCCCCACGACTGTGGACTTTACACGTCGACGTTGTGCGTGTGTGGCGAAAGTGCGTGAGTGCATGCGCCCGGCAGGCAAAAAATACACACAGTCAGTCTGTGGGGGAAAAAACAGATTGTGGGAAAAAAACACAGACTGTTTTTTTTCCCGGAAAGGGCGGGGGCCCAGGGGTTCTCTCTAGTAGGTAAACCTGTCCTCCGGTGCCATTTTTCTTTGAGGAGGCCGGCAGAATTTTTTCCCTGATAAATAACGAGTCGGCGAAGGCCGGCGAATTAAAATTTGAGGATGTCTCGAGCGAACGCTTGTTTTTGAAATTCCCGATACGATAAATCACAGGGTGACGGACACCCCCAGCTTTTTCGCGCCGTTGAGGAGCTCTCGAGCGAAACGCTTGCTCCGCAGAGTTTGCCGAGGATGTCTCGAGCGAAACGCTTGTTTTGCAGAGCCGACCGCGACGCGGAAAAGCGCCCCGCGCGAAGGAATTTCGATGATGTCTCGACTAAATCGTTTGTTTTTGTACGATTTCCTGGAATTTTGGCAGGATGTCTCGAGCGAAATGCACGACCCCACCCTAGCACGACCATACCCCAGCACGACCACACCCAAGCACGACCAGACCCCAGCACGACCCCACCCCAGCACGACCCCACCCCAGCACGACCATACCCCAGCACGACCACACCCCAGCACGACCCGACCCCAGCACGACCCTACCCCAGCAAGACCACACCCCAGCACGACCACACCCCAGCACGACCTCACCACAGCACGAACCACACCCCAG
>CAUYUJ010015629.1:236909-258836 GCA_963575745.1 Prorocentrum cordatum
GCACGACCACTCCCCAGCACGACACTCCCGCACGACCACACCGCCTTGGTTGAGTGGTTGCCTGTCGTCGTGGAATGTTTCGTGGGGTGTCTCGTGGAATGTTTCGCGGGGTGTCTCGTGGAATGTTTCGTGAGGTGTCTCGCGGAATGTTTCGTGAGGTGTCTCGTGGGATGTTTCGTGAGGTGTCTCGTGGGATGTTTCGTGAGGTGTTGCCCCGTTGGGTATCGTGAAAACGTGCCCATGCTCCACATGTCTATATCCCTTTCCGGGTTCGTGGGTCCATCATGTTTGGGCCTCTTGGGAGCCTCTTGGGGGCCTCTTCTGGCTCTTTGGGGACCTCTTGTGGGCCTCTTGGGGCCTCTGGGGAACCTCTAGGGGCCTCCTGGGAGCCTTGTGGGGCCGATGGCTCGAAATGTCCGTTCGGGTCCCCCGCTTGGGCACGCTCTTGGAGCCGTCTTAGGGGCATCTGGGGCAGTCTTAGAGGCGTTTTGAGCTGTCTTGGGGTCCTCTTGGGCTGTTTTTGGGCCCTCTTGGGGGCCTCTCGGGCCGTCTCGGGGAGATCTTGAGGGCCTCTGGCTCCGTTTTGGAGCGGCGGGAAGTGGAAAAGGCGAAAACGCCCAAATCTTAAAACAGCAATCGACAAAATCAATGAATTTGGCCTCTAGGGGCCCTCTCGGGAGTGCTCTTCGAGGAGTATTTGGGCGTCCTGGAGGCCTCCTGGGCAGCGGAGGGCGTGAAGGCGTTTTGGACCGATCGTTTGGCGATTAGGGACCCCCTTGGACCGTCTCGGCGGCCTCTTGGGACACTCTTGGCCTGTCTTGGTACTTTCTGAGGCCCCACGGCCCCCCGGGTGGGAAAACGTATCTGGGTGGCGACCCCCCCCGGGACCCCCCAGGACACCCCCAGAACCCTACCCAGGACCTCCCCGGGACCCCCCTGGGGACCCCCCCCGGACACCCCCCCCGGCGCGGGGAAGGGGTCAAAGGGAAGGGGCTTCCCTTCGACTCGATTACGACATTGCTAGATTTGTTCTCTCGCTGACAAGCATGAGGAGGAGGGTGCAGGGAAAGGGGACGACGGAAACGGCGACTGACGGAGACGACGACTCGGACAGCCAAGCCCCTCTCACACACGCCGACAGGGTTGGCGGATTTTGGCGTCGCACACCTCGCCCTCCCCCCTCCGCCCCGTAGGCCCCCGCCCCCGACCCCCCTCCGCCCCGACAGGCGTTACCTTTGGCGTCGCGCACCCGCCGCCACCCCTCCGCCCCGCAGGCCCCCGCCCCCCAGGCCCCACTCCGCCCCGACCGTGCTGTCTTGGTGTCGCCCCCGCCCCCTACCCCCCCCCCCGCCCCCGCAGGCCACCGCCCCCGCAGCCCCTCCGCCCCGGCCGCCTGCTCGTGGTGGCGCCGCGCCTCCCCCCGCTTTTGCCCTCCTCTGGCGTCGCCCTCCCTCCGCCCCGACCGCCTTCGCTTGGCGCCGCACGCCGCCCCCCGCTCCACTCTCCCTCGCAGGCCGCCGCCCGTGCCCCCCCCCCCCCCGCCCCGTCCATCTCATCTTGGCGTCGCACACACCCCGCCCTGCCCCCCGCCCCGCCAAGACTTGGTTCGGCGTCGCACCCCGCCCCGCAGGCCCCCTCCGCCCCGCAGGCCCCCGCTCCCCGCCCCCCTCCGCCCCGACCGCTTTCTGGGGGTCCCGCACGCACTGCCCCTCCCCCCGTCCATCCCGCAGGCCAACGCCCCACCCCGACTGCTTCATTTTTGGCGTCGTACCCCCTCACTCTCACCCGCGCCGCCCCGCTGCCATCCGTCCCTGCCCGCGGCCGCCCATACTGTTATTGGGGGGCGTCGCACCCCCCCCTTCCCACTCCGCCAAACAGGCCGCCCGCCCCCACCCGATCATGTTCCCGGAAAGGGCATGGGCCCAGGGTTCTCTTTTAGTAGGTAAACCTGTCCCCCGGTGCCAACTTGAGGGAGGCCGGCGAATTTTTTCCTTGATAAATAACGAGGTCGAAGGAGGCCGGCGAATTAAAATTTGAGGATGTCTCGAGCGAAACGCTTGTTTTTGAAATCCCGATCGATAAATCACAGGGTGCGGGCCACTTTTTCGTGTGTTGAGGATGTCTCGAGCGAAACGCTTGCTCCGCAGAGTTTGCCGAGGATGTCTCGAGCGAAACGCTTGTTTTGCAGAGCCGACCGCGACGCGGAAAAGCGCCCCGCGCGAAGGAATTTCGATGATGTCTCGACTAATTCTTTTGTTTTTGTACGATTTCTTGGAATTTTGGCAGGATGTCTCGAGCGAAATGCACGACCCCACCCTAGCACGACCATACCCCAGCACGACCACACCCCAGCACGACCAGACCCCAGCACGACCCCACCCCAGCACGACCCCACCCCAGCACGACCATACCCCAGCACGAACACACCCCAGCACGACCCGACCCCAGCACGACCCTACCCCAGCAAGACCACACCCCAGCACGACCACACCCCAGCACGACCTCACCACAGCACGACCCCACCCCAGCACGACCACGCCCCAGCACGACCACGCCCCAGCACGACCACGCCCCAGCACGACCACCCCCCAGCACGACCACACCCCTAGCACGACCACACCCCAGCACGACCACACCCCAGCACGACCACACCCCAGCACGACCACTCCCCAGCACGACCACACCCCAGCACGACCACACCCCAGCACGACCACACCCCAGCACGACCACACCCCAGCACGACCACACCCCAGCACGACCCGATCGATAAATCACAGGGTGCGGAGCACCCCAGCACGAACCCACCCCAGCACGACCCCACCCCAGCACGACCCCACCCCAGCACGACCACGCCCCAGCATGACCACACCCCAGCACGACCACACCCCAGCACGACCACTCCCCAGCACGACCCCACCCCAGCACGACCCCACCCTAGCACGACCACACCCCAGCACGACCACACCCCAGCACGTCCCCACCCCAGCACGATCACACCCCAGCACGACCCCACCCCAGCAAGACCACACCCCAGCACGACCGCACCCCAGCACGACCTTACCACAGCACGACCACACCCCAGCACGACCACGCCCCAGCACGACCCCGCCCCAGCACGACCACGCCCCAGCACGACCACGCCCCAGCACGACCACGCCCCAGCACGACCACCCCCCAGCACGACCACCCCCCCAGCACGACCACCCCCCAGCACGACCACCCCCCAGCACGACCACACCCCAGCACGACCACTCCCCAGCACGACCACACCGCCTTGGTTGAGTGGTTCCTGTCGTCGTGGAATGTTTCGTGGGGTGTCTCGTGGAATGTTTCGCGGGGTGTCTCGTGAAATGTTTCGTGAGGTGTCTCGTGGAATGTTTCGTGAGGTGTCTCGTGGGCTGTTTCGTGAGGAGTCTCGTGGGATGTTTCGTGAGGTGTTGCCCAGTTGGGTATCATGAAAACGTGTCCATGCTCCACATGTCTATATCCCTTTCCGGGTTCGTGGGTCCATCATGTTTTTCCCGGAAAGGGCCTGGGCCCAGGGTTCTCTTTTAGTTGGTTTACCCCCGGTTTTTACTTGAAGGGGGCCGGCGGAATTCTTGTGCGATAAATTACGGGGTCGAAGGGGGCCAGCGGATTTCAATTGTGAGGACGAAGACCATTTTTCGCCACCCCTCACGCAGATCGTGCTCTTGGAATTTTACTGCCTTTAAGGAAACCTCGATATTTCACAGGTGAAGTCCACTTTTTTCCGACATCGACTTTACACGATAAGAAAAAACGGTGAAGTCCACTTTTTTTCCCGGAAAGGGCGGGGGCCCAGGGTTCTCTTTTAGTAGGTAAACCTGTCCCCCGGTGCCAACTTGAGGGAGGCCGGCGAATTTTTTCCCTGATAAATATCGAGGTCGAAGGAGGCCGGCGAATTAAAATTTGAGGATGTCTCGAGCGAAACGCTTGTTTTTCAGAATTTGTTGAGGATGTCTCGAGCGAAACGCTGGTTTTGCAAGATTGGAGGATGTCTCGAGCGAAACGCTTGTTTTCAGAATTTGCTGAGGATGTCTCAAGCGAAACGCTGGTTTTGCAGAGCCGACCGCGACGCGGAAAAGCGCTCCGCGCGAAGGAATTTCGATGATGTCTCGAATAATTCGTTTGTTTTTGTACGATTTCCTTGAATTTTGGCAGGATGTCTCGAGCGAAATGCACGACCCCACCCTAGCACGACCATACCCCAGCACGACCACACCCCAGCACGACCAGACCCCAGCACGACCCCACCCCAGCACGACCCCACACCAGCACGACCATACCCCAGCACGACCACACCCCAGCACGACCCGACCCCAGCACGACCCTACCCCAGCAAGACACACCCCAGCACGACCACACCCCAACACGACCTCACCACAGCACGACCACACCCCAGCACGACCACGCCCCAGCACGACCACGCCCCAGCACGAACACGCCTCAGCACGACCACCCCCCAGCACGACCACACCCCCAGCACGACCACTCCCCAGCACGACCACCCCCCAGCACGACCACACCCCAGCACGACCACTCCCCAGCACGACCACACCCCAGCACGACCACACCCCAGCACGACCACACCCAGTCGCACCCCCGGGGAATGTTTCGTGGCGTGTCTGGTTGAGTGGTTGCCTGTTCGTGGGGTGTCTCGTGGAATGTTTCACGGGGTGTCTCGTGGAATGTTTCGTGAGGTGTCTCGTGGGTTGTTTCGTGAGGTGTCTCCTGGGATGTTTCGCGGGGTGTCTCGTGGGATGTTTCGTGAGATGTCGCCCAGTTGGGTATCGTGAAAACGTGACCATGCTGCACATGTCTTTATCCCTTTCCGGGTTCGTGGGTCCATCATGTTTCCGACATCGACTTTACACGATAAGAAAAAACGAGGTAAACGCGTTCGCTCGAGAAATAACGAGGTACCGCGGCCTCCGGAACGGCGCTGGGAACGGAGTTTTGGATTCTTGAAGTTGCATAAGTTCGGAAATAACAGAAATCCCATGTGTTTTTCCCGGAAAGGGCGTGGGCCCAGGGTTCTCTTCTAGTATGTAAACATGTCCCTGGTGCTCAACTTGAAGGAGGCCGGCGGATTCTTTCCCTGATAAATATCGAGGTCGAAGGAGGCCGGCGGGTTAAATTTGAGGATGTATCAGGCGAACGCTTGTTCCCGGAAAGGGCGCAGGCCCAGGGTTCTCTTTTAGTTGGTTTCCCCCCGGTTTTGACGGCTGTAGGGCCGGCGAATTTCTTTTGCGATAAATAACGAGGTCGCGTAGGGCCGGCGAATTAAAATTTGAGGATGTCTCGAGCGAAACGCTTGTTTTTCAGAAAATGTTGAGGATGTCTCGAGCGAAACGCTTGTTTTGTGTTATAGATTGTCCTCTCCTGGGGACCTGAATTCTGAGGATCTCTCAAGTGGATTGCTTGTTTTCACGTGCCCAGGCCTTGAGGATGTCTCGAGCGAGACGCTTGGTTTCACGCCTCCAGGTGGCCCAGACAGATGTCTAGCATGAGGATTTGTTGAGGATGTCTCGAACCAGAGGCTTGTTTTCACGTGTCCAGGTCGCCTAGGCGGATGTCTAGCATGAGCATGTGTTGAGGATGTCTCGAACGAGACGCTTGTTTGCACGTGTCCAGGTCGCCCAGGCGGATGTCTAGCATGAGCATGTGCTGACAACATCTTGAGCGAAACGCGTGTTTTCACGTGTCCAGGTCGCCCAGGCACAGCACAGCCCTCGGCACGGTACATCAATATCGATACCCTTAGCATTGCAGCCTGGCATGTTGCCTGGCACGTTCCGCGGAGCGTCCCTTGGCGAGTCCCCCATTGCACGTCGCGCGGTGCACGTCAAATGGCACGTCCCGTAGCGCGTCCCTTTGGCACGTCCCGCGGTGCGTGCCCATGGCACGTCCCCTGGCACGTCGCCCGGCGCGTCCCTTGGGACGTTCCGCGGCGCGTCCTCTTGGCATGTTCCCTCTGTCGATTAGTTCTGGGGCAGCTACCATCTGCTCAGGCAGCTCGAGCTTACGATCCAGATCAGTTCGGTGAGGACTCGGATGCCAGGGAGGATTCGATCCACAACGCTAAATAGAGCACAATCGCGGCATGGCACATCGCAGTTCAGCACGGCCCAGCACAGCACAGCCGTCGGCATGGTACATCAAGATCGATACACTCAATTATGCACCTGGGCACGTTCCTTGGCGCGTTCCGTGTCGAGCCCACCTGGCACGTCGCGCGGCGCGTCCCCTGTCACGTCCCTCGGCACGTCCATTGGCACGTTCCGTAGCGCGTCCCCTTGGCACGTCCCGCGGTGCGTGCCCATGGCACGTCCCCTGGCACGTCGCCTGGCGCGTCCTTTGGGACGTTCCGCGGCGCGTCCTCCTGGCATGCTCCCTCTGTCGATTAGTTCTGGGGCAGCTACCATCTGCTCAGGCAGCTCGAGCTTACGCTCCAGATCAGTTCGGTGAGTACTCGGATTCCAGGGAGGACTCGATCCACAACGCTATATAGAGCACAATCGCGGCATGGCACATCGCAGTTCAGCACGGCGTAGCACAGCACAGCCCTCGGCACAGTACTTCATCATCGATACATTCAGCATTGCATGTGCCCGTCGCCCAATCAGGTGTCTTTGAAATGTTGCAATGCCTTACATTTCTATATTCCTTTCCGGGTTCGTGGGTCGATCATGTTTTTGAAATCCCGATCGATAAATCACAGGGTGCGGGACACCTCAGCACGACCACACCCCCAGCATGACCACACCCCAGCACGACCACGCCCAGCACGACCACGCCCCAGCACGACCACACCCCAGCCCGACCCCACCCAAGCACAACCCCACCCCAGCACGACCACACCCCAGCACGACCACACCCCAGCACGACCACACCCCAGCACGACCCCACCCCAGCAAGACCACTCTTCAGCACGACCACACCCCAGCACGACCTCACCACAGCACGACCACACCCCAGCACGACCACGCCCCAGCACGACCACGCCCCAGCACGACCACGCCCCAGCACAACCACCCCCCAGCACGACCACACCCCCAGCACGACCACGCCCCAGCACGACCACTCCCCAGCACGACCACACCCCAGCACGACCACTCCCCAGCACGACCACACCGCCTTGGTTGAGTGGTTGCCTGTCGTCGTGGAATGTTTCGTGGGGTGTCTCGTGGAATGTTTCGTGGGGTGTCTCGTGGAATGTTTCGCGGGGTGTCTCGTGGAATGTTTCGTGAGGTGTCTCGTGGTATGTTTCGTGAGGTGTCTCGTGGGATGTTTCGCGGGGTGTCTCGTGGGATGTTTCGTGAGATGTCGCCCAGTTGGGTATCGTGAAAACGTGACCATGCTGCACATGTCTTTATCCCTTTCCGGGTTCGTGGGTCCATCATGTTGGACCTTGACCCCGCCGATCTGCGTGAGGGGTGGCGCGGAATTCCAGAAATGTTGTCCCCTGTGTTTTTGGACCCTGACCCCGCCGATCTGCGTGAGGGGTGGCACGGAATTCCAGAAATGTGGCAAGTCCCATGTGTTTTCGGATCCTGACCCCGCCGACCTGCGTGAGGGGTGGCACCGAATTTCAGAAATGTGGCAAGTCCCATGTGTTTTCTGACCTTGACTTCGCCCAGGAGGGCCCAGGAGGCTCCAGGAGAGCCCAGGAGAGCCCAGGAGGGCGCAGGAGAGCCCAGGAGGGCCCAGGAGGACCCAGGAGGCTCCAAGAGGCACCAGGGGGCCCAAGGAGGGCCCAGGAGAAGCTCCAGGAGAGCCCAGGAGGGCCCAAGAGGTCCAAGGAAGACCCAGGAGGGCCCAGGAGCCCTTACGAGGGATCGTGGCCCTGGGAGCGCTGACGTAGCGTAATTTACGAGGGATCGTGGCCCTGGGAGCGCGGGTGTAGTGTAGTTTACGAGGGATCGTAGCCCTGGGAGCGCGGACGCAGTGTAATTTACAAGGGATCGCGGCCCTGGGAGCGCGGGCGCAGCGTAATTTAGGAGGGATCGTGGCCCTGGGAGCGCGGGCGCAGGTAATTCAGAATTTGTTGAGGATGTCTCGAGCGAAACGCTGGTTTTGCAGAGTTGGGGTATCTAACATGGCGTCGGGCCCAACGCCGAATTATGAGGAAACGCACGGGGACCCGAAAAGCGCTACCCGAACACATGTCCCAATACAGAAAAGTGATGGTTTCTTGCTCTGAACGGGGGGGTGCGCTTTGGGGGCCTCTCCAGGGAAGACGTTGTGAGGATGTCTCGAGCGGGAGCGCGAATTCAGCGTATCCAGGTCACGCAGAGGGGTATCTAATATGGCTGCCCCGAGCTGGAACCACGTGTTTTTCCCGGAAAGGGCTCGAGCCCAGGGTTCTCTTTTAGTCTGCGATGAATTACGTGCGGGAAGAGGGCCGGCGGAATTATTTTTGAGGATGTCTCGGGCGAAACGCTTGTTTTTCAGAATTTGTTGAGGAAGTCTCGAGCGAAACGCTGGTTTCGCAGAGTTGGGGATGTCTCGAGCGAAACGCTTGTTTTCAGAATTTGTTGAAGATGTCTCGAGCGAAACGCTGGTTTTGCAGAGCCGACCGCGACACGGAAAAGCGCCCCGCGCAGGAATTCCGAGGATGTCTCGCGCGTGGCGCGTCCCGCGCGCAGGAATTTCCAGGATGTCTCGACTAATTCGTTTATTTTTCCAGGATGTCCTTGAATTTTGGCAGGATGTCTCGAGCGAAGCGCTTGTTTTTCAACATTTGTTGAGGATGTCTCGAGCGAAACGCTGGTTTTGCAGAGTTGGGGGATGTCTCGAGCGAAACGCTTGTTTTTCCCGGAAAGGGCGCGGGCCCAGGGTTCTCTTTTAGTAGGTTAACCCCCCGGCCCCCCTGCGACTTGGGCCGGCGAAATTATTCTGCGATAAATTATGTGCGGGAGTAGGGCCGGCGGAATTATTTAATCGCTTCGCTCATTCCGCCGGCCCATACAGTCTCATGTCTGCCGTTTGCCCGAGGGCCTGGTGTCAATGCGGCGCTTTGGGGGTTCCTGGGGCCGCTTGGGGGACTCCTGGGGCGCTCGGGGGGGCCTTTGGGGGGCCTCCTGGGGCCGCTTGGGGGACTCTTGGGGGCCTCCTGAGGGCCCCGTGGGGGCCTCTTGGGGCCTCTTAGGGGCCTCGTAGGGGCTTATTAGGGCCGAGGGCTCGAAATGTTGTTTCGTGTTCCCTCTCTGGGGCCCCTTTGGGGGCGTTCTTGGGGCCCTCTTGGACCGTCTTGGAGGCTTCTTGGGCCGTCTTCGAGCCCTCTTGGGCCAACTTGGGGCCCTCTTGGGGGCCTCTTGGGCCCTCTTGGGGCGATCTTGGGGGCCTCTTGGGCCGTCTTGGGGCGTCGGGAAGCCGAAAAGGTGGAAGCCCAAAATCTCTTCTCCTTCTCTCTCAAAACCTATGGGAAAAACAATGATATTTTAGGCTCCGGGGGTTAGAGACGCCTGAGATGGGAGTGCTCTTGGAGGCCTCTTGGGGCGTCTGGGGGCTATCTTGGGCGTCTTGGAGCGATCTTGTGGCATGTCGGACCCCTCGTGTACCATCTTGGGGGCCTCTTGGGGGCCTCTTGGCCTTTCTTGGGGCTCTCGGGAACGTCTCGGAGCCCTGTTGGTGCGCTCATGGAGGCTCGGGAGACCCTCCGGGACCTGGTTCGGGTACTTTTCGTCCGGGGACCCCCAGGGGCCGCCCCCGCGCGCAGCGACTAGAAAATTGTTAACCAGTTACCGAGTCTTAGCACGCCTCTGGCCCGTTGGGCCGGCGAATTTTTGAGGATGTCCCGAGCGAAACGCTTGTTTTTCAGAATGTGTTGAGGATGTCTCGAGCGAAATGCTGGTTTTGCAGAGTTGGGGATGTCTCGAGCGAAACGCTTGGTTTCAGAATTTGTTGAGGATGTCTCGAGCGAAACGCTGGTTTTGCAGCGCGACACGGAAAAGCGCTCCTCGCGCAGGAATTCTGAGGATGTCTCGCGCGTGCCGCGTCCGCGCGCAGGAATTTAGATTTCTTGGGATTTTGACAGGATGTCTCGAGCGAAACGGTTGTTTTTCATAATTTGTTGAGGATGTCTCGAGCGAAACGCTGGTTTTGCAGAGTTGGGGGATGTCTCGAGCGAAACGCTTGCTTTTCAGAATTTGTTGAGGACGTCTCGAGCGAAACGCTGGTTTTGCAGAGTTGGGGTATCTAACATGGCGTCGGGCCCAACGCCGAATTATGAGGAAAAGTGATGGCTTCTTGCTCTGAACAGGGGGGTGCGCTTTGGGCCTCTCCAGGGAAGACGTTGTGAGGATGTCTCGAGCGGGAGCGCGAATTCAGCGTATCCAAGTCACGCAGAGGGGTATCTAACATGGCTCTCAACCCTCCGAGACTGGTACCAACATACCAAAAAACGTGTGAGAGAAGATCATGCACACACACACACGCGCGTGTGAGATCGCTAACTGATTGTCACCGAGCTGGCCATACAGCTCTTACCATCTCCACCCCAAACCGCCATATCTCTCTATATCTCGACCCAGGCCCCCTACACATCTCATGTTTTATCCACTATGCAGACCCCCACACGTCACATAGTGTTTTTCTACGTGCAGGCACCGACACGGGACTCATCACTTGTCACACACACACACACTCCAATGACACCGCGTCCCCCTGGCACGTCCCGCGGTGCGTCCCCGTGGCACGTCCCCTGGCACGTCGCCTGGCGCGTCCCTTGGAACGTTCCGCGGCGCGTCTTCCTGGCATGTTTCCTTGTCAATTAGCTCTGCGGCAGCTACTGCGTGGACTATGTGCTCAGGCAGCTCGAGCTTAAGATCCAAATCTGTTCGGCCAGGACTCGGATGCAACGGAGGACTCGATCCACAACGCGGTAGAGCACAATCGCGGCATGGCACATCGCAGTTCAGCACGGCACAGCACAGCACAGCCCTCGGCACATTACATCAAGATCGGTACACTCACTCGGCATTGCAATTTGGCACGTTCTTTGGCACGTTCCGTGGCGCGTCCTGTGGCGAGTCCCCCTGGCACGTCGCGCGGCGCGTCCCCTGGCACGTTCCGTGGCACGTCCATAATGCATTGGCACTTTCCGTAGCGCGTCCCCTTGGCACGTCCCGCGGTGCGTCCCCATGGCACGTCCCCTGGCACGTCGCCTGGCGCGTCCCTTGGAACTTTCGGCGGCGCGTCTTCCTAGCATGCCCCCCGTGAATTAGCTCTGGGGCAGCTACTATGTGCCCAGGCAGCTCGAGCTTAAGATCCAGATCAGTTCGGTTAGGACTCGGATGCAAAGGAGGACTCGATCCACAACGCTATAGAGCACAATCGTCACGTGGCACATCGCAGTTCAGCACGGCGCAGCACAGCACAGCCCGCGGCACGGTACATCAAGATCGATACGCTCACTCGGCATTGCAACTTGGCACGTTCTTTGGCACGTTCCGTGGCGCGTCCTGTGGCGAGTCCCCCTGGCACGTCGCGCGGCGCGTCCCCTGGCACGTCCCGTGGCACGTCCATTGGCACGTTCCGTAGCGCGTCCCCTTGGCATGTCCCGCGGTGCGTCCCCGTGGCACGTCCCCTGGCACCTCGCTTGGTGCGTCTCTTGGCACGTCCCGTGGCACGTCCATTGGCACATTCCGTAGCGCGTCCCCTTTGCACGTCCCGCGGTGCGTCCCCATGGCACGTCCCCTGGCACGTCGCCTGGCGCGTCCCTTGGGACGTTCTGCGGCGCGTCCTCCTGGCATGTTCCCTTGTCAATCAACTCTGGGGCAGCTACTAGTTATGTGCTTAGGCAGCTCGAGCTTAAGATCCAGATCAGTTCGGTCAGGACTCGTATGCAAAGGAGGACTCCATCCACAGCGCTATAGAGCACACTCGTGGCATGGCACATCGCAATTCAGCACGGCACAGCACAGCACAGCCCTCGGCACGGTACATCAAGGTCGATACACTAAGCATTGCATTTGCCCGTCGCCCAATCAGGTGTCTTTGAAACGTTGCCATGTCTTACACTTCAAGATTCCTTTCCGGGTTCGTGAGTCGATCATTTTCAGAAGTTGTTGAGGATGTCTCGAGCGAAACGCTGGTTTTGCAGAGTTGGGGTATCTAACATGGCGTCGGGCCCAACGCCGAGTTATGAGGAAACGCACGGGGGGCCGAAAAGCGCTACCCGAACACATGTCCCAATACAGAAAAGTGATGGTTTCTTGCTCTGAACGGGGGGTTGCACTTTGGGGGCCTCTCCAGGGAAGACGTTGTGAGGATGTCTCGAGCGGGAGCGCGAATTCAGCGTATCCAGGTCACGCAGAGGGGTATCTAACATGGCTGCCCCGAGCTGGAACCACGTGTTTTTTCATGCTCAGGCCACCCAGGGAGATCTCTAACATGATGGTCCCGAGCTGGAACCACGTGTTCTTACGTGTCCAGGCCACCCAGGGGGTATCTCTCATGGTTGTCCCGAGCTGGCACCGTGTGTTTACGTGTCCAGGCCACCAACACGACGCTTGTCCCCAGCACGTTCTGTAGCGCGTCCCCTTGGCACGTCCCGCGGTGCGTCCCCGTGGCACGTCCCCTGGCACGTCGCCTGGCGCGTCCCTTGGAACGTTCCGCGTCGCGTCTTCCTGGCATGTCCCCCTGTCAATTAGCTCTGGGGCAGCTACTACGTGTACTATGTGCTCAGGCAGCTCGAGTTTAAGATCCAGATCAGTTCGGTTAGGACTCGGATGCAAAGGAGGACTCGATCCACGAGGCTATAGAGGACAATCGCGGCATGGCACATCGCAGTTCAGCACGGCGCAGCACAGCACAGCCCTCGGCACGGTACATCAAGATCGATACACTAACTCAGCATTGCAACATGGCAAGTTCTTTGGCACGTTCCGTGGGGCGTCCCTTGGCGAGTCCCCCTGGCACGTCGCGCGGCGCGTCCCCTGGCACGTCCCGTGGCACGTCCATTGGCACGTTCCGTAGCGCGTCCCCTTGGCACGTCCCGCGGTGCGTCCCCATGGCACGTTCCCTGGCACGTCGCCTGGCGCGTCCCTCGGAACTCTTTGCGGCGCGTCTTCTTAGCATGCCCCCCCGTGAATTAGCTCTTGGGCAGCTACTATGTGCTCAGGCAGCTCGAGCTTAAGATCGAGATCAGTTCGGTCAGGACTCGGATGCAAAGGAGGACTCGATCCACAACGCTATAGAGTACAATCGTCACGCGGCACATCGCAATTCAGCACGGCGCAGCACAGCACTGCCTTCGGCACGGTACATCAAGATCGATACATTCAGCATTGCAACTTGGCAAGTTCTTTGGCACGTTCCGTGGCGCGTCCTGTGGCGAGTCCCCCTGGCACGTCGCGCGGCGCGTCCCCTGGCACGTCCCGTGGCACGTCCATTGGCACGTTCCGTAGCGCGTCCCCTTGGCACGTCTCGCGGTGCGTCCCCGTGGCACGTTCCCTGGCACGTCGCCTGGCGCGTCCCTCGGAACTTTTGGCGGCGCGTCTTCCTAGCATACCCCTTGTGAATTAGCTCTTGTGCAGCTACTATGTGCTCAGGCAGCTCGAGCTTAAGATCGAGATCAGTTCGTTCAGGACTCGGATGCAAAGGAGGACTCGATCCACAACGCTATAGAGTACAATCGTCACGTGGCAGATCGCAATTCAGCACGGCGCAGCACAGCACTGCCTTCGGCACGGTACATCAAGATCGATACATTCAGCATTGCAACATGGCAAGTTCTTTGGCACGTTCCGTGGCGCGTCCTGTGGCGAGTCCCCCTGGCACGTCGCGCGGCGCGTCCCCTGGCGCGTCCCGTGGCGCGTCCATTGGCACGTTCCGTAGCGCGTCCCCTTGGCACGTCCCGCGGTGCGTCCCCGTGGCACGTCCCCTGGCACCTCGCTTGGTGCGTACCTTGGCACGTCCCGTGGTACGTCCATTGGCACGTTCCGTAGCGCGTCCCCTTGGCACGTCCCGCGGTGCGTCCCCATGGCACGTCGCCTGGCACGTCGCCTGACGCGTCCCTTGGAACGGTCCGCGGCGCGTCCTCCTAGCATGCCCCCCCGTGAATTAGCTCTTGGACAGCTACTATGTGCTCAGGCAGCTCGAGCTTAAGATCCAGATCAGTTCGGTCAGGACTCGGATGCAAAGAAGGACTCGATCCACAACGCTATAGAGCACACTCGTGGCATGGCACATCGCAATTCAGCACGGCACAGCACAGCACAGCCCTCGGCACGGTACATCAAGATCGAGTCACTAAGCATTGCATTTGCCCGTCGCCCAATCAGGTGTCTTTGAAACGTTGCCAAGTCTTACACTTCTATATTCCTTTCCGGGTTCGTGGGTCGATCATGTTTTGTCGTCGCCATCCTCCACCCCTTTCCCCCTCTTCTCCCGCAGGCCAGTGCCCCAGCCGCCCCCCGCCCCGACCACCTTCTTTTGGCGTCGCACGCCCCCCCTCCGCCCTGCAGGACACCGCCCCG
This sequence comes from Prorocentrum cordatum, assembly GCA_963575745.1. Taxonomy (NCBI): domain Eukaryota; class Dinophyceae; order Prorocentrales; family Prorocentraceae; genus Prorocentrum; species Prorocentrum cordatum. The sequence goes on from CAUYUJ010015629.1 coordinate 251,414, forward strand.
CCACCCCCGCCCCCTCAGGGAGCCTCCTCGAGCTCCCCCTCACGAGCCCCTCTCGCGGCCCTGGTTGGCCCCTCTTGGGCCGTCTTGGGCGCCTCTTGGACCGTCTTGGGACCCTTTTGGGCCGTCTCGGGGTCCGCTTCGGGAGCTCTGAAGTGCTTCTGGAGCCGTCGTGGATGCTGTTACGACTAATAAAGCGAACGGGCTAAACAGATGCGTTTCCCTCCCCGCTTCCCCTCCCCTGCCTCCTCCTTCTCCTTCCCTCCTGTATGTGACATGTGTAAAATCCAGGGCACGCGTGCCACTTATTTCTGCCTCGTGGCACCCTCGTAGGGGTCCTTTTGGAGAGCCTGGGTTTTTCCCGGAAAGGGCTGAAGCCCAGGGTTCTCTTTTAGAAGTTTGCCCCCAGAATCGACGGGAAGAGGGCCGGCGGAATTATTCTGCGAAAAATTACGTGCGGGAAGAGGGCCGGCGGAATAAATTTGAGGATGTCTCGAGCGGAACGCTTGTTTTGTGTTCTAGATTGTCCTCTCCTGGGGACCAGAATTTAGAGGATCTCTCAAGTGAAATGCTTGGTTTCACGTGTCCAGGTCTTGAGGATGTCTCGAGCGAGACGCTTGGTTTCACGCCTCCAGGTTGCCCAGGCAGAGGTCAAGCGCCATGATTTGTTGAGGATGTCTCGAGCGACACGCTTGGTTTCACGCGTCCTCGTCGCCAAGGCGGATGTCCAGAATGAGGAGGTGTTGAGGAAGTCTCGATCGAGATGCTTGTTTGCACGTGTCCAGGTTGCCCAGGCGGATGCCTAGCATGAGGATGTGTTGAGAATGTCTCGAGAGATACGCTTGTTTTCACGTGTCTAGGTCGCCCAGGCGGATGTCTAACATGAAGATGTGTTGAGGATGTCTCGAGTGAGACGTTTGCTTTCACGTGTACAGGTCGCCAAGGCGGATGTCTAGAATGAGGAGGTGTTGAAAACGTCTCGAGCGAAACGCTTGTTTTCATGTGCCCAGGTCACCCAGGCGGACGTCTCACATGAAGATGTGTTGAGGATGTCTCGAGCGAACTACTTGTTTTCACGTGTCCAGTTCGCCCAGGCGGATGTCTAGCATGAGAATGTGTTGAGGATGTGTTGAGCGAAACGCTTGTTTTCACGTGTCCAGGTCGCTCAGGCGGATGTCTAGCATGAGGATTTTGACAGGACGTCTCGAGCGAAACGCTTGTCCCGATCACGTTCCGTAGCGCGTCCCCTTGGCACGTCCCGCGGTGCGTCCCCATGGCACGTCCCTTGGCACGTCGCCTGGCGCGTCCCTTGGGACGTTTAGCGGCGCGTCCTCCTGGCATGTCCCCTTGTCAATTAGCTCTGGGGCAGCTACATTGTGTTCAGGCAGCTCGAGCTTAAGATCCAGATCAGTTCGGTCAGGACTCGGAATGCAAAGGAAGGAACTTCGATTCACGACGCTCTAGAGTGCACAACCGCGGATACACATCGCAATTCAGCACGGTGCAGCACAGCACAGGACATCGGCACGGTACAGTCAAGATCGATACAATCACAGCTTGTCAACTTGGCACGTTCCTTGGCACGTCCGTGGGGCGTCCTTGCGAGTCCCCCTGGCACGTCGCGTGGCGCGACCCCTGGCACATCCCGTGGGCACATCCATTGGCACGTTCCGTAGCGCGTCCCCTTGGCACGTCTACGGTGCGAACCACCATGGCACGTCCCCCTGGTACTCGCCTGCGCGCCCCCTTGAGACGTTTCCGTGGCGCGTCCTCCGGCAGTCCGGCTTCATTAGCTCTGGGGCAGCTACTATGTGTCAGGCAGCTCGAGCTTAAGATCCAGATCAGTTCGGTCAGGACTCGGATGCAAAGGAGGACTTGATCCATGACGCTATAGAGCACAACCGCGGCATGGCACATCGCAATTCAGCACGGTGCAGCACAGCACAGCCCTCGGCACCGTACATCAAGATCGATACAATCAGCATTGCACTTGCCCGTCACCCAATCAGGTGTCTTTGAAAACGCTGCCATGCGTTACATTTCTAGATTCCTTTCCGGGCTCGTGGGTCGATCATGTTTGGGGGCCACGTTGGGCCATCCTGGCCGCCCTGGATGGCATCTTGGACCGTCCAGGAGGCTGCAGGGGGCATCTTGGAACATCCTGGAGCCCATCTTGGAGGCGTGCTGTCTTGATTTCGTGGTGGTGTGATGTAGTTTCCGGATGGCTGGCGGAGATCACTGGGAATGTTTCGGGAGGGCGAGAAAGAACTGCACGCTCCGCACGCCGAGCACCTTTCTGGATCGACTCGGGGCCCTGCAGGTGGGAGAGCCACGAACCCAGCAGGATCAAGGCCCAAGGCCGTGCAGACGGCGGCGGCGACCAGCAGGAAGGCGGCAGCTTTCCTGGCCGGCGCCTTCGTGTCCCCTGCGGCGCTGGACAGCAGCAGGGTGCAGCGGGCGGGCCGCACAGGCGGCCGATGAGGCGCAGCGGCCGCCGCAGCCGAGGGAGGTGGGCCCCAGGAGGGAGCTGGCGCCCTGCTGGTGGTGCGGCGCGCCAGTGCCAGGCAACGACCACATGCTGTGGACCTGCACGGGCCTCCAGGGCAGGCCCCGGCACAGGCCGCGAGACTCGCTTCAGAGGCGGCTCGCCTGGCCCACTGGCGAGAGACGCCGCGCAGACGGGGACAGGCGCATCCTCGAGTGGGCGATGCACGTCCGGGACGTCGTGCTGAAGGACAAGCAGGCGGTGACTGGCGCCGACGAAGACGAGGAAGGAGGTGGAGGCGACGGCGAGGCCGAGGGCCGACAGGAAGGGCGCCGAGACGCGGGCGACCGCGGCACAGGCGCAGAGCGGCTGCGACCGCGAGGAGGAGGGAAGCAGGAGAGGGAGAGGAGGAGGGAAGGGCGCCCACTGCGGAAGCCAGGAGGGAGTTCAGAGAGGAGGAGGAAAAGGGGCCCCGCCGCAAAAGCCGGGAGGGGGGGGTGAGGAGGAAGAAGAGGGGGGAAGGGCGCCCGCCGCCAAAGGCAGGAGGGAGGCCAGGGAGGTAGGAGGAAGACTGCCCGTTGCCCAAGGCAGTCGGGCGGCAAGGACGGTAAAGCAACTGCTGCGAAAGACAGGAGGGCTGCAAGGAATGGAAGGCACCTGAAGAAGACGGAAGGGAAGACACCTACTACTACCACAGCCGGGTTTTCTCGACGGCCCTGTTGTTTCACCGTTCTTCCCCGAGCACCTTTCTCGAAGGTGAAGGGGGCGGCGGGCCTAGTGGCCCTGGGCCCATCCCAGTGCCGGGCTTGGGTCGCGGGCGGCCTCTTGGGAGGCCACTTGGGGGCTTTTGGGGGCCTCTTGGTTTGTTGCGCCTCTGTGACCTCCTGGGCTCTCTGGGGGGCCTCGGGGTCCTTGTGGTTCCCTCGAGGGTCACTCGTGGGCGCTCTTGAAGCGAAACGCCGAGTATGCGAGATTGCAACCTTGGCCTGTTGGGCCAGTTCCTCTTAGTTCTAAAACCGGACTTCTGCCTCCTAGGGCAGCCCCCAGGCCTTCCCAAGAGACCCCAAAGAAAGTCAAATAATTCCCCCCCGGGGAACATCCCAGTGTGTGCTGGATTTTTGGACTACCAGCCACGCCCCCAAGGTGTCGGGAAAGGCCTCGCGAAAAAAAAAATCAGGAAAGAGCCCAGTAGCGTTCAGAAGTTGTGGGAATCTGGTGGAGCATGGGGCCATGAACATAAATTCTGATGTCCGACAGAAAATTCGAAGGCGTCTGAGGACACTCCACTGAGTGCCTGCGGCAGGGATACGAGGATGTGGTTGGACGGAAAAACGTAGGGATAAACAAACGGTGCGATTAAGAACATGCGGTGGTGGTGAGCAGAGGCACTGAGAGATTGGCGGACGGGGAGAGCAGATGAAGCGTGTACGTGCGTTAGCCCCCCGCAGCACTGGCGCTACTGGGCCCTGCCCAGCGCCAGTTTGCTGTTTCGCGTGGAGCATGACGACGTGATCTTCGACGATCTCACCACAACCTGGAAGTCAATGCCTTTTCGGCCACTCTCATTTTGTGTCGTGCGCGACTCCTGGTTTGCTTGGTGCGCAACGCCGCCCCGACCGCGGGTCGGAGTTCACCCGTCCGTCCTTCGGCCGGTTCCAGCCTGGCCCTGACCTGGATCGCCCTGTCGCCCGACCCATTGGACTGTATCGGCTCGCTGCCATGGGTTGGTTGCATGCAGGGCGCGTGAGTTCGTCATTCTGGAACTTTGTATTGCCTTTGCATCCTAAACTGTCTTGGCGTGACGCACCTGCGCAGCCGCCGCGGGGTTGCGACGCCCGGTATTCCACGACCTCGCCGCACCCTGGTACGCAGTTTCGCCTTGCCGCTCCTAGTTGCTGCCCGCGTAAGCTTGCGTGCGGGCGCGCGCGTGCGATATCTGTACTTCGCGGTCGGCGCGTGCTCTGCCGCCTGCGACCTCTTCTCCCCCTCTCGGTGCCTCTCTTTTCCTCCCGTGGTGCCCAGTGAGGTGCGGGTGCGTCCCTCGCTTCCCTGACCGCGGCTTGGGGCCAGCCCGCCGTCGACATAAAATGCGTGCGTTGTCGACTACTCGTTGTCGACCACTCGCTGTCGAAAGGAAGGGGGGGTCATCGCCTTGATCATATCCGTGAGGGCGCCGCCCCCTGCCGCCGGCCCCCTCCCTATCATTATGGGATATAGCGGGGTCGCGTCGGTGCGATTCGGCGCTGCCTTGGCCTCGGGAGCGTGATCGGGGCCTCAGGAGCGGGGGGTCGTGGCTTCAGGAGCGTGGGCATGGTGTATTTTACAAAAAGATCGTGGCTTCGGGGACGCGAAGACATGGTAATTTGCGAGGAATCTTGGCCTCGGGGGCGCGAAGCCGTGGTAATTTACGAGGGAATCTTGCGTCGGGTCCGCGAATATCACATATTCTTGCGTGTCCCATTGCCCCCGCAGGATTTCAGAGCGCGCGATTCGGGGGCGCTCAAAATGCGGCTTTCGGCTTCCCCCCCTCGCGCGGACAGTGGCAATTTACAACGAGAAACGTAACGCAATAGTGTAACATTGAAAACGGGAAACTGGAACAGGCGCAGTGATCAACGAACCTAAGCCTCGCAGCCTATTGGCCCCGCAACGGGCAAGGGGGCCGGCGGATTCTTATGAGCTTCAACTCGTTAGCCTGTGTTTGGCATTGGTCCGATACATTTGTCAGGTTTCAGTTCTCGTTCGTTTCCGTCTTTGCAATGCAGTCAGCGGGCGCGCAGTTATGTTACATTGTCGTACCAGTGTCTCGCGTGTGATTACCTGTCGTCATATGTCGTACTGCCCAGCCGCATCTGCTTGTTCCCGATGCATTGGTTCCCAAACTTGACTTGGTATCGGACCCAACAACCCAACGCAGTGAGGCGTGCTGTTCGATTGTTTTTTAGGTGCGGTGAGTCAATCCAGCTGCCAGCGGCCAAGTCCCGCCACCGTGCCCGTCCGGCATGTTCGGCGGCTCTCCTTCGAGGAGACACCGGGGGAGCGTAGTGGATGTTCGTTGGGATCTCGTGGCTATTGGGGGCCGTTTTGGGGCCTCCTGGGGGCGAATTCGGGGCATCTTGGGGCCTCTTGGGGGCGTCTTGGGGGCCACTTGGGGCCTCTTGGGGCCTCGGGGAGTTTCTAGGGGCCCCTTGGGGCAGAAGGCTTGGATTTTCGGTTCGCGTTTCCTCTTTGGGTCCCCTTTCGGGGCCATTTTGGGGCCCTCTTGGGCCGTCGTCTTGGGCGCCTTTTGGGTCGTCGCGGGGCGCTCTAAGGCTGTTTTGAGGGCCCTCTTGGAGGCCTCTTGGGCTGTTTTCGGGTGGTTTCGGTGGCCTCTTTGGCCTCCTTGGAGCGTTGGAGACCGAAAAGGCGAAAACGTTTACAAGAACGCAAGGCGGGGGACCTCTTGGAGGCCTCTTGGTGTGCCTGGGGAGCCTGTTGCGCCATCTTGAGGCCATCTTGGGAGTCTTCGAGCGATCGTTCGGCGATTCGGGGCCATCTTGGACTGTCTTGGGCGCCTCCGAGGCGCCATGGCCGCCCAATGACCCCCCCGGGAACATGTGCGATGCACGCAGCAGTACGCGACCCGGAGGGGGGGGCCGTAGAAGATTGTATAAACCCTGCCCCACAACATTTGGCATTCCAGCTTGCCTCAACGTGCCAAGGGGCATGGTGGCGGATAGATTTCGGATGCTGGCGAGGGCCCACTTGCGATTTTTTTCGCGGAGTATTCGGCGAGCAAACAGGATCGCAGCAGCAAGAAAGAGGAGGCGGACAGAGGAAGCAGGATGATGAAGAGGAACGGTCGGAAAAGGAGTAGGAAACGCGCTGGTGGTCCGCGCGGCTCATATGTGCGGCAGCGGCTTTTGCAAGCGAGGAAGTAGTAGGAGGACGTAGGAGGAGACAGGAGGAGGTAGGACTTCAGAGGAGCAGGAGGAAATATGAGGAGGCAGGGAGGGGTAGGATGAGGCTGTTGTTGTGTCGTTGGTATCAGAAGCTGTCTTGGTTGCGACTTTGCAGTTGACGTCGGAATGCGCAGGTCTGAGCGCAGAGCCGCACCAAAAGTATGCGTGAAATGTTGGCTTCGCAGTTCACCCCCACGTTTTCCAAAGCCTGCCAGGTCCACTGTGAAGTCGTGGGCGTGACACCTGCTCTTTTCTCATGCTGTGTCTGTCTGTCTGTGTACCGGTGGCAGTTTTTGTCCGCCATGGGCAACACGCTCGCCACTGACACCATTCCGGTGCTGGGAGGGTGGCTTTGCCAGTGCACTGCTCGCGCGTTTTGCCGCACCGCTCCGCGCCAGCCTCCGCGTGTAAGCTGTAAGAGGGTCGGCCGGGAGCCAGCGCGAAGTAATTGTCGATGACCATCAACAGTCCTGTGCTGTCGTCGGCATCCTCGTCGTCGTCGTCGTCGTCGTCGTCGTCGTCGTCGTCGTCGGCGTCGGCGCCTCCGGCGCCGCCCCTGGCGCGCTCCGCGCGCCAGGGAGGGGGCTCCAGCGCCGAGCCGAGAAATCCGCGCGGACCTCCGAATTTTTATGCTTATGCCATTCTTCGTTCCCTGAAGATGCCCTAACCCTAAGAACACAGTGGAGACGTGGCCTCACTGAGGTCTCCTTCTGCACATTCGGGACGATCCTTTTGGGCGGTTTGGTTCGATGCATCTGCAGAAAAGACCCCCCCTATCCCCAATGTTTTTGGCCCTCCCAACCGAGGTCCCTCCCAAGGATGCTCAGGGGCTTTTGTCTGGTTCATCCGTGTGTTCCCCAAGCATGTGTGTTGGCACGCCTGACGTATGATGCCATTTTGGTTGACTTTTGTGTCATCCCTCCTCCTCCTTCCTTCTCCTCCTCCTTCCTCCTCCTCCTCCTCCTCCTCCTCCTCCTCCTCCGCCTCCTCCTCCTCCTCC
>CAUYUJ010015629.1:258936-282691 GCA_963575745.1 Prorocentrum cordatum
TGCGTGCGCTGCAATGGATGAGTCGGCGATCGAGCCAATCAAGCTGGGGGCGAAGAGCTCGCCCAAGGGCCAGCTCGGGGGGCGGGGCAGCCGCGGGGCAGCGCGCGGGGATGACGGCGGCTGCACCTCCTTTCCCTAACGAGTCCTCGCAGCAGCTGGCACCGGCGCGCAGGCCAGGAGAGACTTCCCCAACAAAGTCCTGTAGCTGGATCGCATCTTGATGTGGCTCCTGCACGCCAGCCACGCCGCGCTATTCAAACAATCCAGACGCTCGAGGCACTTCAGCTTGCCGATGGAGCGCTTGCCAAGGCACTGGGGGAGCGCCCTCGCGTTCCAAGATTCGAAGGACGCGCTCGAAGATCCAGCGTGCTCCAGGCGAAGTAAGCGACGCGGCAAACTAAAGGCTCCGCTCCGCAATGCCAGTAGAAACCGAGCACCTTCAGCGAGCTTCGCCACGTCCTTGCCGTGGGACACGAGCTACTCCTCGAAGAGGCTGGCGGCGTCGTCGACCGCGGACTTGACTGCGTTGAGCACGGTCTGCTTGTAGTCCTCGAAGACCCTGGCGGTCTCCTCCTCTGCCGCGAAGCGGAAGTATTCGGTCTGGCCGTCGTCGCCCTCGCCCCGCGCGTCCATGCCACCCACCTCGGCAACGTGATCACTGCGACTAGGAACGGGAGCAATAGCTGCAGAAGGGTGACCATCGCCAGGGGGGCCGCGGGTTCACTGTGGAAATAAATGCCGGGGTCGTCGCACAGTTCGTTTTAAAAAACGCGCCCAGCTTCGCCGCTGGCCTTTCTCGCGCGCTTCCTGCCGCGCGTGTTGCGGGGGCCGAGCCTCTTGATCTCGGGCGTGGCGTTGCGTTGTGCAGGAACGTGGAACGCCTCCATTTGCCGCCCCTCGCCCAGCGCGACAGACCCCGCGGGCTCGCGGCAATTGAACAGCTCGCCGCGAGGATCGACGACGCAGATGCGCTGGGGGGCTGGACGCAGACCAGCGGCATCCACTTGTTCTCCTGCAGGACACACGACGTTGAACAAAAGCGGCCACGGACAAATGCGCAGGGGAGGGGCGGGAAAATATGTCGACGGAAGAGAGGGGGGCGCGGGGAAAGGAAAGCGGGCGGGGGGGGGGGGGGGGCGAGGGGGGGGGGGGCGGGGGCGCCCAGGCCCGCCCGCGGACGCGCTGCGCGCGCACGAGGCCAAATTTTTCTCATCGACCCTTATCCCCGCGTGGCCCTGTCGAAAGAGGATGCGGTAGCGCCGTCGCGTCCGCGCGGCCCGCTTCCGGCGCCCGCTTGCGGGTGCCGCCTCGCGGCGGGCGGGGGGGGCTCGGCCCGAGACGCGGCTGGGGATTGCGGGTCGATGGCGGGCCTCGCTGCGCGATCGGCGGGGGATTTCGCCCCGCGACGGCGGCGCTTCGCCGCGCTGCTGGGCCCTGCGCGCGCAGGCAAGGGACCTGCGAGGGGGCGGCGCATCTGCGTCACATCGGCGGCGGGGGGCCTCCCCCCTTGACAGGTCGCGCCCGAAGTCCGGGGGATTTCTCTGGAATTCTTCTGCATTCCATAAAAAATCCACGCGGAATTCCGTCGAGGGGCCTGCAGATTCGCGGGGGAACCCCCGGGCATTGCAGGGCGCGCCCTCAAGGCCCCGGGGGAAATCTCCAGGGCGCGGAGGGTATCGAGAGCAGCAGGGAGCCCCACGCGACATAATTATGAACAAATATTCTGAATATGTCTAAAATATCTGGACATATCCTGTGAGATTCCCGAAGGAGCTTTCAAATCTCAAACAGGATACATTACTATCCTCAGAAACACCCGTTGGGCTGGGACCCCCACGCAAATCCCTGGCGGGCCCCGGGAACCCCCCAGGGTTCCAATGTTCGCCAGCGCGGGCCCGACACAGCGAATTATTGCGCAATGGAAGTGAGCCCTACGCGGCGGAATATATGTTGCGTAGTTTGTGCTACGTTGCCGATGTGGCGGGGGCTATGGCGATGCAGGATATGCGGTGTCTAGGTGATACAGGTTATGTCGCGAAGTCTATGTGGCGCCGGCTGGAGGTGAACTCTGTGCGGTTCAAGCATCGTTCGTAATTCTACATTGGAAATTACAACCGCCAGCTCCAATGCTCGCACAAGCATATTATCCTCCCGCCCGCAAATTGTTTAGCACAGCCCGTTTGGCGACGGTTGCGGTTGCCGGCTGGAATTTGGTAGACCACCTCTACGGCCGCGAGGGGCGCGAGCCTGCTCACGCGCAGATCAACTTGTTTTTTTGGCATAGATGACGCGGCTGCGATGGCACTTCCCGATGGGAACGCCCCAGCGCGTCTCAAAGGCCGCGCTGGCGGGCGGGCGCGTCACTGCGGGTCAGTAGGCTGGGCGGGCACGACGTCATGATGACGTCGACAACGGCGACGACGTGGACGATGACGGCGGCGTGATAATCTCGACGATGGTGATGATGATGCGGAGGATGGCGATGACGACGGCGATGGGGACGCTGCCGATGACTGCAACGCTTGCGCAGATAAGGACGATGAGAGACTGCGCATCCGCGGGGACAGGGCCTCCTGGCATGACTTTTTTTCGTGTGCACGCGGAAACGTGCGCCTGTGGTTTGCATGGAATGCAATGCGATGATGCGATTCGACCAGCATTCCAACCCCTGTGGGGCGGTCCTCTCAGAAGGCAGGCGTATGGGACGCGCAGTCCCGGTAACTGGGTGCATTGGAAAATCCTTATCGCCAGCTTGCATGCAAGTGCTTCGTAAATGTGGTGGGCGCGCGATCGTGGTTCAACGTTTTCGATTTGTGCGCGCGAGTGGCCCGAATGGTCCGATTTGACAGAATAGCTCGTTCTTCATGAGCATTTAGCGAGCGCGCGCAACAGTCAGGCAAATGTTTACTGAAAAAACCAAAAGTGTGTTGGATTCCATGTGATCAACAATGGCTTGGCATGGACACGTGCCAACGTTCCGTTTGACGGGTTTTGACGTGTGCACGCAGCGGCGCGCGCATGTTCCCCGTCTTGCTATTGCATCGAGTTCGTCGCAACCGCATTATTGTTCCAACCATCCTGTGTCGTTGCGCGTCGCTTTGAAGAGACAACGCCCCGCGTCACCTCACCTCACCTCCCGCTGCCCCCTCCCCCTCCTCGCTCCTCCCATCAATTGCTTCTGCTCTCCGCATGCCCATCCTATTCTGGCACGCACGTCACACGATTCGTCGTGGCCCCATAGGGAGCTCCACCGAAGGCACCAGTGGCAGGGTCCGCATGCGACACCCCTCCCATTTCGGCACACCCCTCACGAGGATCGTGGCCCCATTGTAAGCTCCACCGCAGGCCCCGCGGCAGCGTCCCCCCGCCCATTTCGGCACACCCCTCACGAGGATCGTGGCCACGTAGGGAGCTCAACCAAAGGCCCCAGCGGCAAGGTCCGCATGCGTCCCCCCGCCACTTCCGGCACACTCCTCACAAGGATCGCGTTCCCGTAGGGAGCTCCACCGAAGGAAGGCCCCAGCGGCAGGGTCCGCATGCATCCCCGCCCATTTCGGCACACCCCTCACGAGGATTGTGGCCCCATTGGGAGCTCTACCGAAAGCCCCAGCGGCAAGGTCCGCATGCGTCCCCCCGCTCATTTCGGCACGCCGCTGACGAGTTTCGTGGCCCCATAGGAATCCATCCCCACCCAAGGCCCCAGCGGCAGGGTCCGCATGCGTCCCCACGCCCATTTCGGCACATACCTCACGAGGATCGTGGACTCATAGGAAGCTTCACCGACGGCCCCCGCGGCAGGGTCCGCATGCGTCCCCCAGCTCATTTCGGCACACCCCTCACGAGGATCGTAGCCGCACAGGGAGCCCCACCGAAGGCCGCAGCGGCAGGGTCCGAATGCGTCCCCCGCCCATTTCGGCACGCCCCTCACGAGGATCGTGGCCCCACAGAGAGCTCCACCGAAGGCCCCAGCGGCAGGGTCCGCATGCGTCCCCCCTCCCATTTCGGCACACCCCTCACGAGGATCGTGTCCCCATTGTAAGCTCCACCGAAGGCCCCCAGCGGCAGGGTCCGCATGCGTCCCCCCGCCCATTTCGGCACACCCCTCACGAGGATTGTGGCTGCGTAGGGAGCTCCACCGAGAGCGGTACCCAGAACGCGACATTCACAAGTGTATATGGTTGGGTCTTTCGCCGGGAAAAATAAGATCAACGCATGTGTGCTGCATGGTATCTGTTGCAAGAGATGGCGGGGGGGGGGCGATGCCGGTTTGGCAGGGGTGGTAGGATGTGGGAAATGGGCGACGAGACAGAATCATGTAAATTGTATGATCCCAGTGGTGACGCTTAGCACCGATCGCGGGAGAGTGATAGACCCGATTTGTTTTGGAAGGTGGATGCATGTAGTGTGATGCGAGCTATGCGTTGTATGCTGCGTGGTGTAAACTGTGCGGTGCAGGCTACGTGGTGTAAACTCAGCGCGCGGGGCGCCCACGAGGCGGCACGGGCGGCACCGTGGCGCGCGATTACGGCGGACCCACCAGGCGCAGGGGGCGCCCACGAACGCCAAGGAGGCGACACGAGCGGCACCGTGGCGCGACTCCAGCGGACCCACTCAGCGCAGGGGGGCACCCACGAGCACCGCCGAGGCGGCACGGGCGGCAACATGGCGAGACCTCGGCGGACACACCCAGCGCACGGAACGCCCGCGACTGCCCACGAGGCAGCAACGTGGAAAATCCTTGGCAGACCCGAACAATTACTGAAGCAGCGCAAATCAGAACCCTGAGGTGCAAACGCATTTCCTGGTTTTGGGAAACCAATGTAGTTCCAAGGGACATCGATTTGAGTTCCTGAGGACTCTTTCTATAAACCATTGGGACTTCGGAGGACATGCTGAGGATTGCGGAAGAAGCAGCCGCAAACTCGCAAAGGGCGCCGCTGGAATGGTCAGGGCGTCCTTCGGCTTCCCGAGAAAGGGCCCCGGGGAAGCGAATCCTAACTTGCCCGCCGGGCGGCGGGGGCGGCCCGCCGGCCAGTCTCGCTGGAGAGGCGCTAACCGTCTGCCGCGTCTCCCCAAACTTCCGGCCGCTCCAATTTTTCCCGGAAAGGGCTTAAGCCCAGGGTTCTCTTTTAGTTTGTAAACTAGTCCCCCGGTGCCTGCTTGAAGGAGGCCGGCGAATTTTTCCCTGATAAATAACGAGGTCGAAGGAGGCCGGCGAATTTTTCCCTGATAAATAACGAGCCCGAGAATTAAAATTTGAGGATGTCTCGAGCGAAACGCTTGTTTTTGAGCGCCGGCGAATTAAAATTTGAGGATGTCTCGAGCGAAACGCTTGTTTTTGAGGCCGGCGAATTAAAATTTGAGGATGTCTCGAGCGAAACGCTACGGCCCCACCCCAGCAAGACCACACCCCAGCACGACCACACCCCAGCACGACCTCACCACAGCACGACCACTCCCCAGCACGACCCCACCCCAGCACGACCACGCCCCAGCACGACCACACCCCAGCACGATCACACCCCAGAACGACCACACCCCAGCACGACCCCACCCAAGCACGACCCCACCCAAGCACCCACCCACCCAGAGCCCAGGGTTCTCTTTTAGTTTGTAAACTAGTCCCCCGGTGCCTGCTTGAAGGAGGCCGGCGAATTTTTCCCTGATATTTTTGTACGATTTCCTGGAATTTTGGCAGGATGTCTCGAGCGAAATGCACGACCCCACCCTAGCACGACCATACCCCAGCACGACCACACCCCAGCACAACCAGACCCCAGCACGAACCCACCCCAGCACGACCCCACCCCAGCACGACCATACCCCAGCACGACCACGCCCCAGCACGACCCGACCCCAGCACGACCCTACCCCAGCAAGACCACACCCCAGCACGACCACACCCCAGCACGACCTCACCACAGCACGACCACACCCCAGCACGACCACGCCCCAGCACGACCACGCCCCAGCACGACCACGCCCCAGCACAACCACCCCCCAGCACGACCACCCCCCCCGCACGACCACACCCCAGCACGACCACCCCCCAGCACGACCACACCCCAGCACGACCACTCCCCAGCACGACCACACCCCAGCACGACCACACCCCAGCACGACCACACCCAGTCGCACCCCCGTGGAATGTTTTGTGGCGTGTCTGGTTGAGTGGTTGCCTGTTCGTGGGGTGTCTCGTGGAATGTTTCAATGGGTGTCTCGTGGAATGTTTCGTGAGGTGTCTCGTGGAATGTTTCGTGAGGTGTCTCGTGGGATGTTTCGCGGGGTGTCTCGTGGGATGTTTCGTGAGAGGTCGCCCAGTTGGGTATCGTGAAAACGTGACCATGCTGCACATGTCTTTATCCCTTTCCGGTCACTTTTTTTTTTTTTTTTTTTTTTTTTTTTTTTTTTTTGTTTTTTTTTTTTTTTTTTTTTTTTTTTTTTGTTAAAACATTTGTGTTTGTTTGTTGTTTTTTTGGTTTTTACCGAAAGGGCAAGAGCCCAGGGTTCTCTTTTAGTTTGAAAACTAGTCCCCCGGTGCCTGCTTGAAGGAGGCCGGCGAATTTTTCCCTGATAAATAACGAGGTCGAAGGAGGCCGGCGAATTTTTCCCTGATAAATAACGAGCCCGCGAATTAAAAATTGAGGATGTCTCGAGCGAAACGCTTGTTTTTGAGCGCCCGCGAATTAAAATTTGAGGATGTCTCGAGCGAAACGCTTGTTTTTGAGGCAGGCGAATTAAAATTTGAGGATTGTCTCGAGGCCCCCCCCCCCCCCCCCCCCCCCCCTAAACGCTTGTTTTTGAAAATCCCGACCTCACACACCCAGCACGGACCACCCCCAGCACGAACCCTCACCAGCGCACGACCACACCCCAGCACGACCACGCCCCAGCACGACCACGCCCCAGCACGACCACGCCCAGCACGACCCTACTCCCAGCAAGACCACACCCCAGCACGACCACACCCCAGCACGACCTCACCACAGCAAGACCACACCCCAGCACGACCACGCCCCAGCAGACCACGCCCCAGCGACGACTACCCCCAGCACGACCAACACCCCAGCACGACCACAACCCAGACGACCCACACACCCCAGCACGGACCACACCGAGCAAGACCACACCCCAGCACGACCACACCTCAGCACGACCACACCCCCAGCATGACCACACCCCAGCACGACCACGCCCAGCACGACCACGCCCCAGCACGACCACGCCCCAGCACGACCACCCCCCAGCACGACCACCCCCCCAGCACGACCACCCCCCAGCACGACCACCCCCAGCACGACCACACCCCAGCACGACCACTCCCCAGCACGACCACACCGCCGTGGTTGAGTGGTTGCCTGTCGTCGTGGAATGTTTCGTGGGGTGTCTCGTGGAATGTTTCGCGGGGTGTCTCCTGGAATGTTTCGTGAGGTGTCTCGCGGAATGTTTCGTGAGGTGTCTCGTGGGATGTTTCGTGAGGTGTCTCGTGGGATGTTTCGTGAGGTGTTGCCCCGTTGGGTATCATGAGAACGTGTCCATGCTCCACATGTCTATATCCCTTTCCGGGTTCGTGGGTCCATCATGTTCGGTACGTGGGCCCTGGAGTTCTGGACTACTTCGCAAGGGCCGGTTTTTCGCCCCGAGTCGTTCGTTCATCGACGCCCCCCAGGCCTGGCGAGGGCCCCAGGAGGCCGAAAACAGTTCAAAACCAGCCACTCCATTTTTCCCGGAAAGGGCTTAAGCCCAGGGTTCTCTTTTAGTTTGTAAACTAGTCCCCCGGTGCCTGCTTGAAGGAGGCCGGCGAATTTTTCCCTGATAAATAACGAGGTCGAAGGAGGCCGGCGAATTTTTCCCTGATAAATAACGAGCCCGCGAATTAAAATTTGAGGATGTCTCGAGCGAAACGCTTGTTTTTGAGCGCCCGCGAATAAAAATTTGAGGATGTCTCGAGCGAAACGCTTGTTTTTGAAATCCCGATCGATAAATCACAGGGTGCGGGCCACTTTTTCGTGTGTTGAGGATGTCTCGAGCGAAACGCTTGCTCCGCAGAGTTTGCCGAGGATGTCTCGAGCGAAACGCTTGTTTTTAAATCCCGACCTCACACACACCCAGCCCACGAACCACACCCAGCACGAACTCACCACAGCACGACACACCCCAGCGACCACGCCCCAGCACGACCACGCCCCAGCACGACCACACCCCAGCACGACCACACCCCAGCACGACCACACCCCAGCACGACCACACCCAGCACGACCACACCCCAGCACGACCCGATCGATAAATCACAGGGTGCGGACCACCCCAGCACGACCACACACCAGCACGACCCCACCCCAGCACGACCACAAACCCCCCACCCCACACAGCACGACCACACCCAGCACGGCCCCACCCCAGCAAGACCACACCCCAGCACGACCACACACCAGCACGACCTCACCACAGCACGACCACACCCCAGCACGACCACGCCCCAGCACGACCACGCCCCAGCACGACCACGCCCCAGCACAACCACCCCCCAGCACGACCACCCCCCCAGCACGACCACACCCCAGCACGACCACCCCCCAGCAGACACACCCCAGCACGACCACGCCCCAGACGACCACACCCAGCACGACCACGCCAGACGACCACGCCACCAGCACGGACCAGCCCCAGCACGACCACCCCCCAGCACGACCACCCCCCCAGCACGACCCCCCCCAGCCACACGACACCCCCCAGCACGACCACACCCCAGCACGACCACTCCCCAGCACGACCACCACCCCAGCACGACCCACCCCCAGCACGACCACCCCCCAGCACGACCACGCCCCAGGCACGACCACGCCCCAGCACGACCACGCCCCAGCACGACCACGCCCCAGCACGACCACGCCCCAGCACGACCACCCCCCAGCACGACCACCCCCCCAGCACGACCACCCCCCAGCACGACCACCCCCAGCACGACCACACCCCAGCACGACCACTCCCCAGCACGACCACACCGCCTTGGTTGAGTGGTTGCCTGTCGGTTTTTCGTGGAATGTTTCGTTGGGGTCTCTGGAATGTTCGCGGGGTGTCTCGTGAAATGTTTCGTGAGGTGTCTCGTGGAATGTTTCGTGAGGTGTCTCGTGGGCTGTTTCGTGAGGTGTCTCGTGGGATGTTTCGTGAGGTGTTGCCCAGTTGGGTATCGTGAAAACGTGTCCATGCTCCACATGTCTATATCCCTTTCCGGGTTCGTGGGTCCATCATGTTTCGGAACGTCGGATCTCTGGGCTGCTGCTCCTCGAGAGTGACAGACCCGGCGGTGACCTCGAAATCCGCAAAGACCTCACCGCAGGGTCCGTCCGCACGGTTTTGGGACCTCCCCATGGTTTTGGGGCCTCGCAGGTCGCCCGAGACCTCGGAGAACGACCCAAGTCCAAAAACGATGCGGTGACCCGGTTCTTCACGTGAAAATGTGAAACATCGCGGTTGAAGTTCGGGGCCCTGTCTTTCAGCGCAATTTCTCGAGCTGGATCGATCTGTGAGGGTCCTGGGGCGCGAATCTGGGGGGACACGCCTGGCTCGAAAAATTGAGGCGCCAAGATCTCATGGGCGCTGGCGCCGTCTGTCGCGTCTCCGCCCCCGAAGAGCGCCACCCTCGAAGCCCCGCCTGGGCTGCTCGGAGGCCCGGCGCGAATTCGTCAGGCCCGTGCTGCGTTCCAGGGCGGAGGAAGCGCGGCCTGCCTTCCTCGCGTCGCCGTGGGGGCGCCCAGCCGGGCGGGTGGAAATCAAGGGCGCCAAACTTCGCGATTCGCGCTGCGCGAAACGCGAACAAGTTTCGCGCCCCCGCGCCGCTCCCCAGGGAAAAAGAACGGCATGAGTAATCGGGACCGAACCGCGAACCGCAAAGCGCGAATAATTTCGCGCCCTCGGGGCGCCCTTGGCAATTGGGTGTAACCTACAGTGGGGGATGAAGAAACAGGGACCTAAAAGGGCCCTGCAAGGCCTTTTGGAGCCAGCAGGGGCTCACAAGGGGCCTCAAAGGGCTTCTTGGAGGTCTTGTTCTTTACCCCCATGCAAGTCACCCCGCACTACCACCCGCCCGAGACAACCCCGTCAATCGTTCGTGGCTCTGTTGGGCGCGCCGGCCAACGAGTCGACCGCGTCTGAAGTTCCCAGAGATTCGACGCCCCGATACAACTGGATCAGCCAATACTTATAATTTTTCGGACCCCGGGGGTCTTCGTGGGGCTCGGGAACGTGAACAAACGACTCGGGGCGAAAAGCTGGCCCCAGGGAAATGGCCCAGACCTCCGGGGCCCACGCATCGAACACACTGGAGCAGCCGGATGTCAGGGCTGGCGCGCCGAGCAACGAGTCGATCGCGCCCGGCGTTGGTCGGGCGCGGCCTCTCGCTCCAGGGCGGAGGAGGACGAGGAGGAGGAGGAGGAGGAGGAGGAGGAGCAAGAGGAGTACGAAGAGGACGCGCACGAGCGGACCTGGAGGCGGCCAATCAGGCAGGCCGCATCCGCTCGCTGTGCACACACACACACACACACGGCAACCCTGGCGACGAGGACAGACCGACGCCGTAGGACTACAACCGCGTTTGGCGCCTGCCCACAAGCGCCAACCACGGCCAGAGTCCACCGCAAGGCCCTCGGGCCAGGCGGCGCCCCAGGACATGGGTCGGTGGCAAGCCACTCGGGCTGCCGTGGCCGGGGCCGAAGCAGATCCAGCCGACCGCCCGAGGCGCGTGGCCCCCCGGGGGCCACGTCGGACGGGCCCGCCCCCAACTCCTACCCCGACGCCCGCCGCTACACAGCCTCGGCGATAGGCGGCGAGCGCTGCGCGGCGGCCGCCTCAGGCACCTTGCCGTCGTACGCAGGTCGGGCTGACCGCGGCGACGGTCCCTGGGGGCGCCGCGCCGGCGGCACCCCCCCCCTCTCCGCGGCCCGCCGCCGCCGCCACCCCCCGCGTCAACCCAGTTGGCCTCGCATGCGGCATGGGGGGGTGCGGCGACACCCTGGGCGCCCGTCCTCCGCTTCGCCGCTCGAATGCCCCCCGCCCAGGCGCGAGGCGCCCAGCGCCCCGGCGCCGCCGCCGCTGGGGCTCTGGGACCGCGGCGGCGCCCTCAGGGGCTCTTGCAACTCGCCTTCCACCGCGCCAGCAGGTCCTGCAAGAAGATCGGGGGGCGCGGCTGCCCAGCGCGGGCGCCATCTGGTCGGCGAGCCAGGCCGGGGCCGTCCGGCTCGCAGACGGCGGCGCCCCGCGCCCGTCCGCGAAGCTCGAGGCACTCAGCGCGCCCGCGGCATCGCGCACGTCAGCTGGCCGCTCACCTGGTGCTGGATCATGGCCAGGCGGCGGCGGCGGCTTGCGAAAGCGTCGGTTGGCAGCCAGCGCCGCCAGAGGAATGGTGCCCGGACGCTCTCCGCCTCGTCGCAGCCATCTGCTGACCAGGCGAGCCCCGCAGATCGCGCGCGCTCGTCGCGGCCTCGCCTGCAGCCTGGCTCGGCCGCGTGACCGCGCTGTGCGTCTTCGCCTTCCTGTGGCTCGCGTCGCCGCCGTTGGCCCGCCTACCAACGGCGCTGCACCGCGCGGCTGCGCCGTCGACCAGGCCGCCCTCCGCCCTCAACTGGGCGCGATCACTGGGAAGAATACGCCCGTGGTCGGCCGCCGATCTGGCCGCCGCGTTCGCGTACTTCTTGCCCGGCCAGTCCCTGTGGGGCCCCGTCCAGCACCTGCCGTCGGGTCTAGTCTGCGCGGATCCAACGCGCGCGGGCCTCCTTTTCTCCGGCGTCGTCGATCAAGTCCCAAGCGACTCTCCAGAGGTGGGCCCGGGGATGACAGTGGCCAGCGGTGATGGGGCGGCCAGCATGCATCGCCCCATTGAAAACGCACTTAGAGTCGACCTCGGCGACGGCCGTGGCAGCCCCGAAACGTCCGCGGCAACCCCGAAGCGCAGCGCCATGATGAAGGCCATGGGCTCGCCGCCGCTGATGTCCACCCAGGGCTGGCACAACTGGCCTGAGACCGCCGTCGAGCACTCGTCCGACACTGGCCGCAGTGCCACTGCGCTCCAGCCTACCGAAGCGAAGCAGAGCCGTCAAACGCCGACTCGAACGCTGAGCCGCCCAAGAAATTCGCCCAACGGAGTGGCGCCTTTTCGCAGTCCTCGCCAGCGCACCTGCTCGCACTGGGCGGGCCTGGCGAGGCTCGCCTTCGCTGGCTAGAGACACCTCTCCAGCAGCAGCTGGGCCACGGCGAGGTCCGCGCGCTCGCGCAGACTCCGGGCCGCGGCCGACGCCTGCAAGACGCCCTTCCAGCTGTCGCAGTCGAAGCGCCTGCGCAACAGCGTGCCCCGCGCGCAGGCTGCAGAGAAGGCAGTCGTCCGATGGGGGCCGCGCCCTTGTCCGCCTCCCTCGCCTGCGGCCACTGGCCGTCGCTGGCCAGTGACCCGATGTGCCCGCGCTCCATCAGCGTGAGCCTCGCACTCCTGCGCGGCCCCCGGCCCGCGCCTCGGGGCGCGCGCGCGCCGTCGACGAGGCCCGTCGTCGTGGGGCGCACCGGCGGCTCCAGGGCACCACCTCGCGCCAAGTTCTCACAGCCTGGGGGGCCGCGACTTGCCTTCGCTCTCAACCCTCGACGGCGCGCAGCAGCAACTTCTTGATAACCCACGGGGGGGCGTCAAAGGGCCGCGCCTCCGTCCCACAAAGACACCTCCAACGATCAAGATCAATGATGTCCCAGCCAAACCGACGCAGCGCGACGACGACCGCAGACAGCGGGCCCTGCGCGTGCGCCCAGGTAGTTGCTCGACATTGACAGAGGCAGAAATCAATCATTTGGCGAGGCACCCAGCCTTCCAACCTCGCGCGCAGCAGCATCTTCATGGGCGCGAGGGTGGCGTGAATCACTGGGCCGATGCCTGGCGTAAGCATCAACGCCAGGGTGCGCGCTCTCCCGGCCGTGCTGGCCGTGGTGGACTGAAGGTGATGCTCTCGCCTTGTCCAGCTCCCCCTGCGCGAGCCCTGCGACCCCTGCGCGGTAGGCCACGCTGGGCTCCGGCCCCGTCTTGGCCACTCGCCGGGCGGCTTGCTTACTGCTCTTGCCCGTCCTGATCACTTACACTCGACGGAACCGCTGGTGAACGAGCTGGAGACGCTCTGCCCGAACTGCGCGACCGACGCGCTTGCCTCCGCTGAAGTTGGCCCCGAGGTTCCGCTCCTGCTCTGCGCGTACCACCCCGAGGGGTCGCCGCAACCGCTGGGCCAAACCCGCGCTGGCAGCGGGGTGGTTAGCCAGAGCTCTCGGCTTCTTGGACGACACACGCACGTCGATGTCGCCCAGCAGCGTCTTAAACATGTAGGCCGCGTCAGAGACCTCCCGCACCGTGCGCTGCAGTCCCCCAGTTCGCCCCAGGATGATGTCATCCACCACCACGGAGAAGGACACCTTGGGCGAGCTCTCCTGTAGCGTGTCCAGCGGCGCCAGCAAGATCATTTTGAATATGAGCGTCGCCAGCCCGTGGCCTGGAAGCACTGCCTGCTCGGCGAAAATCGGAGCGCTGACCACGTCGCCGCGCACCAACCGCCGCGGAACGCGGTACAGTTCTATCTGCAACTTGAGCTGCGACGAAGGAGGCCATGTCTTGATCGCCGCGTCGGTCAACTGATGGTGGCGCAGCAGCTCGTACGCCATGCGCAGGTCCAACATCACGAGCACCGCGACCCAGGCCTCGGGGTCGTCCGAAGCGCGGCCCTTGGCCGTGGCCCACTCGCACTCCACCGCCTGCTGCCGCACCGCACTCTCGAAGCCTCGGCCGCGCGAGGCCCACAAGAGCTGGCTGTCGCTCCGCTGCTCCCAGTCGACCGCTAGAGGCCTGCGAAGTCGCGTCTGCACCCACGCCAGCACCATGATGACGGCGATGTGCCGAAACCCGCCGAGGCGCTTGGCCAAGAAACACACTTTCGTGCTGAGCGCAGACCAGTCAGCCGCCTGCTCCACCGCCACCGAGATGTCGATGAAGGCCTCCATCGCCCCGTCGCGCAGTTCGAGCAACTGGCGCGGCTGGGTCCCTTCGAAGGGGAGGAGGAGGAGGAGGCAGAGGGGGAGGAGGGGGAGGAAGAGGGATGAGCAGGCAGAGGGGGAGGAGCAGCAGGGAAGGTGTGAGAGGAGAGGCGGGGTATAAGGATGAAGATGAGGAGGAGGGAGAGGAGGGCTCGAAGATATATGCGTACCCGTCGGTCGGAAGTAGGTCAAATGGAAGAAGGAGGCGGATATAGTAGAATGGGTTCCGGCCCTCCCAGATAATAACACAACGCATTAAAAACAGATCGAGTCTTGAAGTAGGAAGGCGCTTGAAAAATATTGGGATCCGGGAAGCCAGAAATACATCCTTCCAGCGACTGGCGTGCCTTTGTTGTGGAGTTTTCGGAAATTCTCTCACCCAGGAAAGTGCGGGGCACACGACCGCCCTCCCCCCACACAGTGCCATCCTCAGAGGCATCATTCCGCAAAACAGAAAAACGTTGGCTTGCTGTTGTCCTCTGGCCTCCAGGGACTGTTTTCTTGCCTTTGGGCAATCGGACAGAACGACACGCTACGAGGAGATGGCTTCAGGGACCAGGTCCAGATCGCCAGGGGTGGGTGGGAGAAATCCCGATTGCGGGAATCTGAACGTCTCAGGATTCTTCTCCCCTCCTGAGCGCCCTCCTTCTCGTCGCTCCCTCCGCTGATTCTCCCCTCCCCCCCTGAGCGTCCAGACTATGCGCGCGCGTGTTTTTCGTCGCCAGGTGGACGGAGCGGAAGACGTTCAAAACAAGAAGGAAAGACGTGTACCCTTCATGGCGCCCCTTGACTGGGAGTGTTCGTCTTGTGGGACCATATTGATACGACACAGGGCAACGACGCACCGCTCAAGGGGCACAACAAACGCAAGACACGCGGGGTCCACTCGGAACGGCATCAAGATTACCCAGGCCAATTTGCTTTGGTCAAATGCCATCAACTTCCGAGGGTGTTTTTTTCCCGGAAAGGGCGCGGGCCCAGGGTTCTCTTTTAGTTTGTAAACTTAATCCCCCGGTGCCTGCTTGAAGGAGGCCGGCGAATTTTTTCCCTGATAAATAACGAGCCGGCGAATTGCCGGCGAATTTTTTCCCTGATAAATAACGAGCCGGCGAATTGCCGGCGAATTTTTTCCATGATAAATAACGAGCCGGCGAATTAAAATTTGAGGATGTCTCGAGCGAAACGCTTGTTTCCCAGCACTGCCCCACCCCAGCAAGACCACACCCCAGCACGACCACACTCCAGCACGACCTCACCACAGCACGACCACTCCCCAGCACGATCACGCCCCAGCACGACCACGCCCCAGCACGACCACACCCCAGCACGACCACAACCACCTCACACAGCACGACGACCCCCCAGCACGACCACCCCCCAGCACGACCACCCCCCAGCACGGAACCACACCAGCTACGACTCACCACAGCACGACCACACCCCAGCAGACCACGCCCAGCCGACATGCCAGCACGATTCACGCCCCAGCACGACCACCCCCCAGCACGACCACCCCCCCAAGCACGACCCACCCAGCACGACCACACCCAGCACGACCCACCTCAGTCGCACCCCCGTGGAATGTTTCGTGGGGTGTCTCGTGGAATGTTTCGTGGGGTGTCTCGTGGAATGTTTCGTGGGGTGTCTCGTGGAATGTTTCGCGGGGTGTATCGTGGAACGTTTCGCGAGGTGTCTCGTGGAATGTTTCGCGAGGTGTCTCGTGGGATGTTTCGCGGGGTGTCTCGTGGGATGTTTTGTGAGATGTCGCCCAGTTGGGTATCGTGAAAACGTGACCATGCTGCGCATGTCTATATCCCTTTCCGGGTTCGTGGGTCCATCATGTCCCGGAAAGGGCTTAAGCCCAGGGTTCTCTTTTAGTTTGTAAACTTAGTCCCCCGGTGCCTGCTTGAAGGAGGCCGGCGAATTTTTTCCCGGAAAGGGCTTAAGCCCAGGGTTCTCTTTTAGTTTGTAAACAAGTCCCCCGGTGCCTGCTTGAAGGAGGCCGGCGAATTTTTTCCCTGATAAATAACGAGGTCGAAGGAGGCCGGCGAATTTTTCCCTGATAAATAACGAGCCCGATAATTAAAATTAGAGGATGTCTCGAGCGAAACGCTTGTTTTTGAGGCCGGCGAATTAAAATTTGAGGATGTCTCGAGCGAAACGCTACGGCCCCACCCCAGCAAGACCACACCCCAGCACGACCACACCCCAGCACGACCACACCCCAGCACGACCCCACCCCAGCACGACCCCACCCCAGCACGACCATACCCCAGCACGACCACACCCCAGCACGACCCGACCCCAGCACGACCCTACCCCAGCAAGACCACACCCCAGCACGGCCACACCCCAGCACGACCCCACCACAGCACGACCACACCCCAGCACGACCACGCCCCAGCACGACCACGCCCCAGCACGACCACGCCCCAGCACGACCACCCCCCAGCACGACCACCCCCCCAGCACGACCATCCCCCAGCACGACCATCCCCCAGCACGACCACACCCCAGCACGACCACTCCCCAGCACGACCACTCCCAGCACGACCACACCCCCCCCCAGCCCGACCACACCCCAGCACGACCACACAGTTCGCACCCCCGTGGAATGTCGTGGCGTGTCTGGTTGAGTTGGTTGCCTGTTCGTGGTGTTCGGGGAATGTTTTCAAAAGGGTGTCTCGTGGAATGTTTCGTGAGGTGTCTCGTGAATGTTTCGCGAGGTGCTCGTGGGATGTTTTCGCGGGGTGGCACGGACCACGCCCAGCACGACCACCCCCCAGCACGACCCCCCCCCAAGCAACGACACCCCCCCAGCACACGACCACCCCCCAGGCACGACCACACCCAGCACGACCACACCCCAGCACGACCACTCACCAGCACGACCACACCCCAGCACGACCACACCCCAGCACGACCACACCCAGTCGCACCCCCGTGGAATTTTTCGTGGCGTGTCTGGTTGAGTGGTTGCCTGTTCGTGGGGTGTCTCGTGGAATGTTTCAAAGGGTGTCTCGTGGAATGTTTCGTGAGGTGTCTCGGGGAATGTTCGTGAGGTGTCTCGTGGGATGTTTCGCGGGGGCACGACCACTCCCCAGCACGACCACCTCCCAGCACGACCCCCCCCCCAGCACGACCACCCCCCCAGCACGACCACCCCCCAGCACGACCACCCCCCAGCACGACCACACCCCAGCACGACCACTCCCCAGCACGACCACACCCCAGCACGACCACACCCCAGCACGACCACACCCAGTCGCACCCCCGTGGAATGTTTCGTGGCGTGTCTTGTTGAGTGGTTGCCTGTTCGTGGGGTGTCTCGTGGAATGTTTCAAAGGGTGTCTCGTGGAATGTTTCGTGAGGTGTCTCGTGGAATGTTTCGTGAGGTGTCTCGTGGGATGTGTCGCGGGGTGTCTCGTGGGATGTTTCGTGAGATGTCGCCC
Source organism: Prorocentrum cordatum (assembly GCA_963575745.1). Classification (NCBI taxonomy): domain Eukaryota; class Dinophyceae; order Prorocentrales; family Prorocentraceae; genus Prorocentrum; species Prorocentrum cordatum. The sequence continues at coordinate 276,444 of CAUYUJ010015629.1, forward strand.
AGTTGGGTATCGTGAAAACGTGACCATGCTGCACATGTCTTTATCCCTTTCCGGGTTCGTGGGTCCATCATGTTCCCTGATAAATAACGAGGTCGAAGGAGGCCGGCGAATTTTTCCCTGATAAATAACGAGCCCGAGAATTAAAATTAGAGGATGTCTCGAGCGAAACGCTTGTTTTTGAGGCCGGCGAATTAAAATTTGAGGATGTCTCGAGCGAATCGCTTGTTTTTGAAATCCCGACCTCACCACACCCCAGCACGACCACACCCCAGCACGACCTCACCACAGCACGACCACACCCCAGCACGACCACGCCCCAGCACGACCACGCCCCAGCACGACCACGCCCCAGCACGACCACGCCCCAGCACGACAACGCCCCAGCACGACCACCCCCCAGCACGACCACCCCCCCAGCACGAACCACCCCCAGCACGACACGCCCAGCACGACCACGCCCCAGCACGACCACCCCCCAGCCAACGACCCACACCCCAGCACGACCCACACCCCAGCACGAGCCACACCCCAGCACGACCACCCCCTAGCAAGTACCACACCCAAGCACGACCACACCCCAGCACGACCTCACCACAGCACGACCACACCCCAGCACGACCACGCCCCAGCACGACCACGCCCCAGCACGACCACGCCCCAGCACGACCACCCCCCAGCACGACAACCCCCCAGCACGACCACCCCCCAGCACGACCACCCCCCAGCACGACCACACCCCAGCACGACCACTCCCCAGCACGACCACACCGCCTTGGTTGAGTGGTTGCCTGTCGTCGTGGAATGTTTCGTGGGGTGTCTCGTGGAATGTTTCGCGGGGTGTCTCGTGGAATGTTTCGTGAGGTGTCTCGCGGAATGTTTCGTGAGGTGTCTCGTGGGATGTTTCGTGAGGTGTCTCGTGGGATGTTTCGTGAGGTGTTGCCCCGTTGGGTCTCGTGAAAACGTGCCCATGCTCCACATGTCTATATCCCTTTCCGGGTTCGTGGGTCCATCATGTCTGAGGAAGACCTTCGCATGACACACCTGTGTTCACGGATCACGCGCACCCAACAAACAACGTGTAATTCTAACAAAGCCAAGGCACAGGTTCGTTACCGGGGAACTCAACAATATGAACCTGGCGCGAGTCCGACCAAAGGTATTCTTACTGGCGCACGCATACACAGCACGATCAAATGCCAAGCACATCAACGAAACACACAGCACCGCCTAACACCTCGTGCCACATTTACCTATTGACAGAATGTTGTTGAGTAGCACCTCGTAACATGACATACCATGGCGCACTTTCATATCATTATTTTGCCTAGAATGCTCAGGGGAACATCACATGCTGTAGTATCACGCGTAACAGAGCCAAACATGGTATGGCATAGCATGGCCTTGCATCCTGTATTATTACAGGATACACTATAGTATCAGCACTGCATGACAACACCGCGCATAATGGCGCACAGCATAGCATGGCCCAACGTCATAGCGTGGAATTTCATATCATAGCGTAACACGGGGCCTAGCGTGGCAGTGCATTGTATATCATAAAACACCGTGCATTGGCACCGCCTGGCTTAGCCAAGAACTCACCAAACACTGGCCAACACACACACACACACACGCAATGACAATCAGCAACACAAGAAAACTGCTACGCAGAAGAAACAATGACGTGGAACCCCATGGACCTCCCCTCGGGACCCCGCGGAACCCCCAATGGGGGGACCCGACAATGAGAATGACCAATCCCTACCTGTCCTCTTGCACAAGAAGAGCTGTAACCCCTTGGGCAAATCCCGGACAAGAAAGTGGGCCAATAACGAGTGACAGATGGGGCCAAAAACAAATTACAGCCGGAGTGCAGTATCCCCCAACAGGGTTTTTAGACCCACTGCGGTTTTCAAGGTCGATTGCGTGCCCGCCTAGTGCGGGCTGGCATGGCATGTTAAAACATGCCTCCTCCTCCTCCTCCTCCTCCTCCTCCTCCTCCTCCTCGTCCACCTCCTCTTCATCCCGAAAGGCATCTCGGAGCCCAGAATTGCGAGGATGTCTCCAGCGTAACGGGCAGGACCACCTCGCGCGCGACATTTCGGACCCCAGAGTTGCGACGGTGTCACGGGCAAAACGTGGTGCGAGGAAGTCTCAGGCGAAACGGGCCGGACCACCTCGAGCGCGGCGTCTCAGAGCTCCGAGTTGCGGGGGCCTCCTGGTGCCTCCTGGGGCCTCCTGGGGACCTCCTGGGGCTTCCTCCCGGGCCTCCTGTGGCCTCCTGAACTCCACCTGAGGTTTCCTGAAGCATCTGGGGGCTCCCAGGGGGGATATCTAACCTGTGGCCGTTTGGGCCTCTCCAAATACAGGGGGGGGCCACAGGAGCAGGAAAAATCAACGAATCGACACCGGATGTGTATTAACTTGACACGTTCTGATAGAGGGCCTCCTGGGGCCTCCTGGGAGCCTCCTGGGAATCTCCTGGGGACCCCTGGGGCCTGTCCTGGGCGTCCTGCGGCCTCCTGGAGCTCTCTGGGGCCTCCCCCTCCTCCTGCCTGCTCCCTCATGCACATAATCCGCCTCCTCCTTCTCCCTTCCATCTTCTCCTCCTCCTCTCCTCCTCCTTCCTCCTCCTCTCTCCGCTTCCTTCCTCCTCACCTCCTTCTTCATCACGAACGGGCATTTCGGAGGCTAGAGTCGCCAGGATGGTCTCCAGCGTCAACCGGGTGGACCACCTCGCGACGCTGCATCTCGGACCAGAGTTGCGACTGATGGTCTCGGGCGAAACGTGCTGCGAGGAAGTCTCAGGCGAAACGGGCCAGACCACCTCGAGCGCGGCGTCTCAGAGCTCCGAGTTGCGGGGGCCTCCTGGGGCCTCGTGGGACCTCCTGGTGACCTCCTGGGCTTCCTCCTGGGCCTCCTGTGGCCTCCTGGACCCCACCTGGGGCTTCCTGAAGCCTCTTGGGGCTCCCAGGGGGGGATATCTAACATGTGGCCGTCGGGCCCCCTCCAAAATGGAGGGGGGCCACAAGAGCAGGAAAAATAAACGAATCGACGCCGGATGTGTATTAACTTGACACGTTCTGATAAGGGGCCTCCTGGGGCCTCCTGGGAGCCTCCTGGGAATCTCCTGCGGACCCCTGGGGCCTGTCCTGGGCGTCCTGCGGCCTCCTGGTGCCTCCTGGGCCTCCTGGGGACCTCCTGGAGCTTCCTCCTGGGCCTCCTGTGGCCTCCTGAACTCCACCTGAGGTTTCCTGAAGCATCTTGGGGCTCCCAGGGGGGATATCTAACCTGTGGCCGCTTGGGCCTCTCCAAATGGAGGGGGGGCACAAGAGCAGGAAAAATCAACGAATCGATACCGGATGTGTATTAACTTGACACGTTCTGATAGAGGGCCTCCTGGGGCCTCCTGGGAATCTCCTGGGGGCCCCTGGGGCCTGTCCTGGGCGTCCTGCGGCCTCCTGGACCTCTCTGGGGCCTCCTGAGGCTCGCAGGGTCCCATGGAGGATATGTAACATGTGGCCTTCTGGGCCCCCAGGCTGGACCACCTCTTGCGCAGCATCTGAGAGCTCAGAGTTGCGAGAATATCTTGTGAGAAACAGGCCGGACCACCTTGCGCACGGCATCTCAGATCTCAGAGTTGCAAGGATTTCTCAGGCGAGACGGGCCGGACCACCTCGCGCTGGGCATCTCAGAGCTCAGAAGTTCGAGGATGTCTCAGGCGAAACGGGCCGGACCACCTCGCGCGCGGCATCGGGGAGATCAGAGTTTCGAGGATGTCTCAGGCGAAACGGGCCGGACCACCTCGCGCGCGGCATCTTGGAGCTCAGAGTTGCGAGGATGTCTCAGGCGAAACGGCCCGGTCCACCTCTCGCGCGGCATCTGGGAGCTCAGAGTTTCGAGGATGTCTCAAGCGAAACGGCCCGGACCACCTCTCGCGCGGCCTCTCAGAGCTCAGATTTAGGAGGATGTCTCAGGCGAAACGCTCAATCCCGGACAACTCAGAAACGAGAGTTGTGAGGATGTCTCAGGCGAAACGGGCCGGACCACCACATTTGTTTGAGGATGTCTCTGCTTAGCTTTCCCTCGGCCGGAATTAGCTTCTATCACAACAGCACCCCGTTCAGCAAGCTGTTTGGGGAAAAACACTCACAATCGCGGACTCGGCGCTCGCACATGCAGGGGAAACCAGGTGGGGATGCCAAAAAGCTAACTTGCCACAGGGGCAGGAGCGAGGGAGGACGGGCGGCCAGCAACAGAAACACAACACAATCGTTCCGCGCCACTCCAGCTCAGCGGTGCGTCCCGGAGAAGACGACATCGACGTCGGCGGCGACGGCGAAAGTCTCTTATCCAAAAGAAACTTGCCTTTCCTTTGCAGACTCCGGGGCTTTTTCCCGGGGTAAAATTATCGCTGGCCTGAGCAATGTGATGGACCCGCGGCCTGGGGAGGGCTGGGGGATCCCCAGAAAGGACAGACACACAAGGACCCTTTCCTCCAGGGCCCACTCTTGTCGGTGCGATTTCTCTTTCGGGATCAAACGTCGAGCCCTGGACCTATCTAGGGGGGCCTTCTGGCCGCGGGGCGTCGAGCGCAGAGCGCAAAGCTCGATCGACCTGGAGATCCTGACGTCTCGACTGCTTCGAGCCAGGCGTTTGCGCCACTCTTCGGGCTCCAAGACCCTCACAGATCGACCCTGCTTGAAAAGAGGGGCAGAAAGATGGTGCCCCGGGCTCTGGTCGTGACTTGTCGCGATGCTTCATCTTTTCCGCGACCTCGGATTTCGAGGCCCCCCTTTCCGCTCGGATCCAGCCGTGATGACGAAAGCGCCCCCATGGGGTCCGGGAATCTGGCCGTGAATTTCACGGTGTTGCATCTTTCTCGCTACGTCGGATCTCCGGGGAGGGCCTGCCCCGTGCGCACCCGCGGGAATGCTGGAGCCCGCCGATCACTCGAAGGGCGGGGCGCGAGAGCGGTACGACATCTGCCCAGAGGTGCAACGTCGCGATCTTGTTCGCGGCGCTAGTGTGCTGTCATCGGCGGCCCTAGCCTGCCCGAGGTGGCCCCAGCTTCTGTCTGCATGGAGACTCCGATGGCAACCAGAACATCCATCACGAGGTCCAGGGGGAACCAGAGGGTCCAAAAGGGAGTGACGTGCTGGGGTCCCCCTGGGCAAAGCCATCACAACCTCCGAAACGCGGACCCCCAGAGGTCCCGACACCTCACCTGGCACCGGCGCTCCCCAATAATTGTTTCACGGTCCTGGGGCCTGGAAGGCCTGCCGAGACAATCCGACGCTGCGAAACAAATCGCAGAGAATCGCGACCATAGCCCTAGACCCCATCTGTCTGCGTCCCTTTTCGAACCGGATCGGTGCGTGAAGATCTCGGGGCCCCAAACCCTGCGAAAACTTGTGAAGGGCCCCAGGATCTGCAGGCACACAGAAACGGGCGTGAAGGGGTGCAACCTCTCTGCGCGCTTTAACCACGCGCAACCGCCCCCCTTGATGCCCCTTGATGCACCCCCTTGACGTCCCTTTTTCCCGGAAAGGGCGGGGGCCCAGGGTTCTCTTTTAGTTGGTAAACCTAATCCCCCGGTGCCTGCTTGAGGGAGGCCGGCGAATTTTTCCCGGAAAGGGCTTAAGCCCAGGGTTCTCTTTTAGTTTGTAAACAAGTCCCCCGGTGCCTGCTTGAAGGAGGCCGGCGAATTTTTTCCCTGATAAATAACGAGGTCGAAGGAGGCCGGCGAATTTTTCCCTGATAAATAACGAGCCCGAGAATTAAAATTTGAGGATGTCTCGAGCGAAACGCTTGTTTTTGAGCGCCGGCGAATTAAAATTTGAGGATGTCTCGAGCGAAACGCTTGTTGTTGAGGCCGGCGAATTAAAATTTGAGGATGTCTCGAGCGAAACGCTACGGCCCCACCCCAGCAAGACCACACCCCAGCACGACCACACCCCAGCACGACCTCACCACAGCACGACCACTCCCCAGCACGACCCCACCCCAGCACGACCACGCCCCAGCACGACCGCACCCCAGCACGACCACACCCCAGCACGACCACACCCCAGCACGACCCCACCCCAGCACGACCCCGCCCTAGCACGACCACACCCCAGCACGACCACACCCCAGAACGACCACACCCCAGCACGACCCCACCCAAGCACGACCCCACCCCAGCACGACCACACCCCAGCACGACCACACCCCAGCAGGACCCCACCCCAGCACGACCCCACCCC
>CAUYUJ010015629.1:282791-306030 GCA_963575745.1 Prorocentrum cordatum
CCAGCACGACCACGCACCAGCACGACCACGCCCCAGCACGACTACATCCCCAGCACGACCACCCCCCAGCACGACCACCCCCCAGCACGACCACACCCCAGCACGACCACTCCCCAGCACGACCACACCGCCTTGGTTGAGTGGTTGCCTGTCTTCGTGGAATGTTTCGTGGGGTGTCTCGTGGAATGTTTCGCGGGGTGTCTCGTGGAATGTTTCGTGAGGTGTCTCGCGGAATGTTTCGTGAGGTGTCTCGTGGGATGTTTCGTGATGTGTCTCGTGGGATGTTTCGTGAGGTGTTGCCCCGTTGGGTATCGTGAAAACGTGCCCATGCTCCACATGTCTATATCCCTTTCCGGGTTCGTGGGTCCATCATGTTCAGTGGTCCTGCAGAGGAGGGCGCTCTGACTCTAAGCCCCACTCCAGCGACAACGTCCGGCTCGAAAAAACTCAGACGCCAAGACTTCCAGGGAGGCCCTCCCGCGAGGAGCCCCCCGCCCAGCCCAGCCCAGCGCCAGCGTCGAGCTCCTGCGGCCGCAGCGGCGGCGGCCTCGGCGGCTTCGCCGCCGTCGGCCAGCGCGCCCGAGTCGCAGCCCCGCTCGCCAACCTCCGCCTCCCATTGGACGGGGGGAGGGAACTGCCCTCTTCTCGGCGCGAACGAGGACCCAAATCTCAGACCTGTGTGTGTTGTGTGTGTGTGTGTGTGTGTGTGTGTGTGTGTGTGTGTGTGTGTGTGTGTGTGTGTGTGTGTGTGTGTGTGTGTGTGTGTTGTGTGTGTGTTGTGTGTGGTGCGTGTGCGTTGTGCGCTTTCTTTCGCAACCCGTGTGCGTGTGCGTTTGCGTGTGCGTGTGCGTGTGCGTGTGTGTGTGTGTGTGTGTGTGCGTGTGCGTGCGTGTGCGTGTGCGTGTGTGAGTGTGTGTGTGTGTGTGTGTGCGTGCGTGTGTGTGTGTGTGTGTGTGTGTGTGTGTGTGTGTGTGTGTGTGTGTGTGTGTGTGTGTGTGTGTGTGTGTGTGTGTGTGTGTGTGTGTGTGCGTGCTCTTTCAATCCGAATGGTTTTCCCAGATTTCGGGCCCTTGGACCACATTGTAAAAAGGGGGGGCCATATAAAAAGGAAGATGCCTAGGGAGGGGGGTGGGGACAGCAAAGAGGGGCTTCTAGCGGCTTAGCCCCATGCCGCTGGTTGCCCTGGCGCCTCCAAGCGCCGGAGGCGCCCGTGTATCGAAGGAAGAGGCTGACGGCGAAGCCGAAACCAACTGCACGCAGCAAACTTCGCCCCCTTCACTTCCCCAACGGGAAGAGAATCGGCTGGGATGGAGGGAGGGAGGGATGAAGAGAAGGAGGAGGATCACGAGGAATAGGAGGAGGAGGTAAGGGAAAATCAGGATGATGAAACGGTCAATGAGGATTCTTATGATGCTGATTATGAGTTAGGAAGAAAATCAGGATGATGAAAAGAGGGGGAGGAAGAAGGGTGAGGATGGGTAGGTGAGAAACTAAGAATGTGGGCACGTACATAAGCAGGTGGGGAAAGCTCCTGCTGCTCCTCATCCCGCTCACTCACTCACTCATCCACTCACACAAAAACTCCTCTCCCTCCTCCTCCCCCTCCTCCTTCTCCTCCTCCTCCTCGTCCTCCTCCTCCTCGTCGTCGTCGTCGTCCTCCTCCTCCTCCTCCCTCTCCTCCTCCTCCTCCCTCCCTCCCGCTTCCTCCTCTGCCTCCAATCCTTATTCTTACAAGCAACTCCTCCCTCCTCCCTGTCGCACCCCGAGACGTTTCGGTAGGGCGGTTTTTGCGTTTCGCCTGAGACTTCCACACCATTTATGGTCCTTAGGTCCTTAAAATTAAAATGCGAACCAATTTCACGGATGGAGGGCGGGTCCTCCCTCTCCGGACTCCTCCTCCCTCTTCTCTCCTCCCCCGCCCGCAGCAGCCGCAGGCCCCCCTCCCCCGGGACTGGCTCGTCTGTGCAGGCGGCCTGGGGCGCTGCCGCCTCAGCCCCTCCTGCACAGGTCGGCCGACTCTTTTTGCGGGTTGGCTTCCTGGCCGCCGCGCGCGCAGGTCGGAGAGGACGAAGGAGGGAGGAGGTAGAAGCAGGAGAAGGGGGTCGAAGATTAGGAACAGGAGGGGAGAAGACGTATCGACAAATGCGGAAGTCCTTCACCGAAATTGGTTTCCGTGAGCTCGTTCTTGGCTCTGGAACATCCATTGCCGACCCAGGTGGGACAAGCTGCGAGGATGGACCCAAGGGGGGGGGTCCAGAACAAATCCCACCAGCCCTCTGGGCTGAGTGGTCTTGCGGAACTCCCTGTCACAACCCCTCCTGCCCCTGCTCGCGGGAAGGGCTTACCACTCCCCCTACACCCTCCCCGGGGCCTACGAGGGCGGCGGGTGGAGCCGTCAGTGCGCCCAAGATGGCCCCAGATGGCTCCAAGAGGGCCCTCGGCAACCCAAGACGGCCTCCAAGATGGTTCAAGATACCTCAACATCCCTCAAGATAACCTCCGGCATGCCTCCAAGATCCCAAAGACAGCCCGAAGGCGGTTCCAACTGGCCTTCGAGCCTCCCAGGGCACCACCCAAGATGCCCAAATCCTTCAAAACCTAAGGACAATCAATGTTTTTGACTTCTCGCTGTTTCGATTCCGATGAGCCTCTTGGGCCTCAATATGGCCCCAAGATGGCCCGAGAGAGCCCCAACACGGGCCCAGGACTGCCCCAAGACAGCCCCAAGAGCGCCCAAGAGACGCCCAAAAGCGCACCAATATGGCCTCAAGAGGCCATCGTGGAACCTCCGAGGGGGTTTGAAGGGAATTTCTGACACACTTTTTTGAGCCACGGGGGCCGAGACAACCCCAAGAGAGCCCGAAGGGGCGCCCAGCACTACAAGGAAGGCGCCCAGAATCACCAAGGAGGCCCTCAAGAGGCCCCCCTACGACTGCTGTCCACGCTGTAGGCAACCAGTTCACCTGCGGAGTCCGCAGATGGAAACGTAGAAGGTGCCATCGTAGTTGACGCTGGCGGCGGTAAGTAGGAAGCCGCATTCGCGGGCCAGGGCATGCCCGAGCCTCGCGCGGCTGCGCCTGAGGTTCCCCCCGGCGCATCCGCCACAAAGGGCTGTCGCGATCCCGGCTCGCGCTGCGGTTCAGCAGAGGATGCGGTGCCCAAACGAAGTCGCACTTGTCGCGCAACACTCTGAAGCGCTGTACGTGCCAAACCAGATTCATCGCAGTTTTCCGCCATTGGCTGTATTTCAGGTTCCTGGTTGTGGCAGTTGTGGCTCCCGATCTGCGTCAAAGTATGCATCGTAGGGAACCTCATCAGCTTCTGCTGCTTCAGGGTCATGTAGAGGTTCGTCTCCAGGAAATCCTGGGTTGCCTTCGCCGTGACGACGAGCGCCACGCGGGCGCTCGAGGTCAAACTTGAGGTCGCGAAGATAACGAGTAACCATCTCGGTGTCTCTTTTCCCGGAAAGGGCTTAAGCCCAGGGTTCTCTTTTAGTTTGTAAACTTAGTCCCCCGGTGCCTGCTTGAAGGAGGCCGGCGAATTTTTTCCCTGATAAATAACGAGGTCGAAGGAGGCCGGCGAATTTTTCCCTGATAAATAACGAGCCCGAGAATTAAAATTTGAGGATGTCTCGAGCGAAACGCTTGTTTTTGAGCGCCGGCGAATTAAAATTTGAGGATGTCTCGAGCGAAACGCTTGTTTTTGAGGCCGGCGAATTAAAATTTGAGGATGTCTCGAGCGAAACGCTTGTTTTTGAAATCCCGACCTCACCACACCCCAGCACGACCACACCCCAGCACGACCTCACCACAGCACGACCACACCCCAGCACGACCACGCCCCAGCACGACCACGCCCCAGCACGACCACGCCCCAGCACGACCCTATCCCAGCAAGACCACACCCCAGCACGACCACACCCCAGCACGACCTCACCACAGCACGACCACACCCCAGCACGACCACGCCCCAGCACGACCACGCCCCAGCACGACCACCCCCCAGCACGACCACACCCCAGCACGACCACACCCCAGCACGACCACACCCCAGCACGACCACACCCTAGCAAGACCACACCCCAGCACGACCACACCCCAGCACGACCTCACCACAGCACGACCACACCCCAGCACGACCACGCCCCAGCACGACCACGCCCCAGCACGACCACGCCCCAGCACACCACCCCCCAGCACGACCACCCCCCCAGCACGACCACCCCCCAGCACGACCACCCCCCAGCACGACCACACCCCAGCACGACCACTCCCCAGCACGACCACACCGCCTTGGTTGAGTGGTTGCCTGTCGTCGTGGAATGTTTCGTGGGGTGTCTCGTGGAATGTTTCGCGGGGTGTCTCGTGGAATGTTTCGTGAGGTGTCTCGCGGAATGTTTCGTGAGGTGTCTCGTGGGATGTTTCGTGAGGTGTCTCGTGGGATGTTTCGTGAGGTGTTGCCCCGTTGGGTATCATGAGAACGTGTCCATGCTCCACATGTCTATATCCCTTTCCGGGTTCGTGGGTCCATCATGTTTCGATCCTGAGTGACACTGCGCATTTGTTCATTTGGCGCGCGCCACAACGCTCCGCGCACGTTGATCCAGGCCCCGCCAGAAGCGGGTATAATCATCGCACCAGGCCCGAGCCATTTCCCCGAGCTCAATCGCCCCTATTCCCATGCAGTCACGAGTTGGCCTTCGGCGAAAGTTGGGGGTGTGCGATGTCGTGCGCGGAGGACTCGGAGTAGCCGCCCTCGAGTATCCATGGCAGTCCAGGTTTCCATAGCGGCCCGGCGTAGGTCTTCAGCTCGGTGGAGGTCTTGCACTGGATCAGTAGACAAGCGCTCGGGATCCATGGGGCCCTCGGAGAGCAGCGTCGCTGGCAAGCGTTGCGCGAAACCGAAAACCCGCTGCATAAGTGAAAGCCCGCTCCGCTTACGGCGCAGTTTCGGACAGAGCAACACAACTCCCACATAGCGAAATACTCAGCTAGACTATCCGGAGCTACTTTATGAACGGCTAAACTGAGCTGTCGTTTCCATTATTTTCCGGCGCGTTCCGTGCGACCGTTCTGACATGGAGCGCGAGCGTCCGTCGGGAACAGACGCGCCCCAGTCCCTGGAACTCCGTTCCAGGATCTACGGCAACAACTTCCGGCATACCAAAAACACGCGCCCGTGCGCGTGCAAGTGCTTGCCATATGACATATGCTAACTTCCCTGCCCCGACAAGTCCAACCAACTGAATAGACGCGCCCCAACAGATAATATGGGCCGGAAATGCGGCGCATCATCATCAATGCCAGCAAGTTGATTGAATTGATGCGACTTGGGGACAGCAGCGCGGCGGCAAGCATGGGGCCGTTCGCGCGCATCGCACTCGTCGCACATGAAGTTTTTGAATACCCAGCGTGCTACTTCAGGCTTAGCTATGCCCCGCCTCAGAAGCCGAGCAGCATCTCGATTGTCAGGGTGGCCAGCACTGTCGTGAGCAAGCTCGAGATTGGTTAGCTGGCCCGTCGCAGGTGCCCAGTCGGGCTGAACGGGCGCTTCATCATCGCCGTCAGTTTCCGCGCCGGGGTCGTCAACAATAATCTATCCTGGCTCACCTTCTTCAGGGGCGGCTTCCAAAGGACGACTGAGACTGGTGTTGTCCACTGAAAGTGCCATCTTGATCTGATCTGCGTGCTGATGAGGAATCGTGCCAGTGCCGCCCTCGTCGAGCTCCTAAGATGAAATATATGCCCCACTGGTGGTCTGCCACAAAATCAATCGCCAATGTCCCTCGCGAGCCTCGGCCGCTACAACCGAGCCCTGCGAAGTGGCGCGCTGCCGAGATCCACCCGGGGCGCCTCGAAGCGCGGCCCCGCGCATGCTAAATGCTGGGCCAGCCAGGCTCACATTGGCAGCGTCTGAAGAGATAAGCTGCCCACCCTGACCGAGGCAAGTACTCCGGGGACATATGCTCGCCAGCAAGGCGCGGGCGAACGCCGCGTTAGTAGCAACTTGGCGGTGCAAGAAGGCGCGGCTGGCCCACCCCCTGGCCGGGGCGTGGCCGCAGGAAGGGCCAGACCAAGCATCCTGAATGCAGTCGGTAGTGCCATCTGAGTAGACAACCTCTGTAATCCGCTCATTGGCAAAATCGCCTGCAGAAGGTGGGCCGACGGAGTCGCCAGGGGTGAACGGCCGGTCGCGGGGCTCGCGATCCACTCGGGCACGCGCCCAGCCACCGCGGTCGACATCTCGAGCAAGCGAATCCTTCGGATGACACGATCGTCTCGAAACGGCCCCCGCCCACGATGTTCTCTTGCATCTCGCGTTGGGCGGCGCGCGCCGAAGGGCGTCTGCGTCCTTGACGCGTCACTGGCTCGCCTGACTCGCGTGTCTTCATACGCCGCTCGCAGCGCTGGAAGTCCGCCTCGTAGACTTCCTTGAATGCGCGGCCCACGCGCATCCCGAACGTCGCCCGTTCCCGGTGGCATGGCGCGCCCACGCCGATGAAGCCCTCGACGGAGAGCCTCGTCCAGCGCATCTGGCAATCGTCGCGCGCCCATCAGAAGGTCCTGGCGTTGCTCCGGCGGCGCGTGGGCATCTCGGGGCGCGCGCGCGGGCTGCTCGGTCTCCCCGGTGCCTACGCCGTCTGGCCCCCGCCACTTCCCCGCCGGAAACCGCGCCCCGCTGGAGGCCTTCAGAACTCGAGAGGAAGGTCTCTGATCGCGGGTCCGAGGCCTGGATGGCGCAGCCTCGTCGCCCAGACTCTCGGCGCCCCCGAGCAGGTTCTTGCAGGCGTTCGCATCGATGCGCGCCGCCGCCCGGCGCGCCATGGCCGCGCGCTCTAGGATGATGAGCAGCCTCGGGCACGATTTGTTCCAGCACTCAAATCGCCGTTTGATGGGATCTGGGACTGAGAAAAAATGGCACCGAATTTGGAAAATCCGATTGAATTTAGTAGACTGGTTTTGCTTTGGCGGCGCGATCTAAATAATCCGTGTATCGCTTGAGTAGTTTGCTTTAAGAATGCGCGCCCGTTCATTGTCGTGGCCCATGTTAACCGGTGTCATCTGGATATACATTCCGCGTCCGCTTCTCTGGAACCATCGAGATCTGGCTGGGCCTTTCGGCGCTCGGAGGTTCTGGCCGGGCCCCCCCTCGGCGAGGACGCGCTCCGCGCGGTTCAACGTCGCGCGAGATGTCGAGAGAGGGGGCGATTGACTGAGAAAGACTGCTTCTAGCAGAATGTGCCTGCGGACCCACGTAGAATGCGGCATCCTCGGGCTCGACGACCTGGCAGCGCCCCTGAATAAGATGGGGGTCTGTCATGATGCTCTTCTTCCTCTGCCAACCATCATCGGGAAAGCCAGATATATTAATCACAGTGTGTCTGCCTGCCCCTACCTCGCGCACCATTGACTGATATCGTCGGGTGCCTTCCAAAAATGACAACGCCCCCTGGCAAGTCAAGAACCACGCCGAGCTGACCGAGCATCTCCACTGGGGGCAATAGGGGCACATCGCAGGCAATCAAATGCACCGCGAGGAAAAGCACAGTTCTTTGCCGCGGCTACGGGGGAAGTCCAACCGGGTAGAAACTTGGTGGGCCCGCCGACGCCCATGGCGTCCATATCAAGGGTCGGTATCTGCACTGGCTGGAAACCATAGGCATCTCCAGGGCCCCCCACCATTTTCTCAAACTGATATTCGCCGCAGACTCCACGCTGAGCTCCAGCGCGGACCAAACTGAAACCCATCTGGACATTAACTTCGATCAAAGTCTGTTCGTTCGTGTCGGCAGTAGCACAGATAGCAAAGGTGGAAGAAGTAACTCCAGACTGCGTCGCATGCCCCCGTTGACAAGCGTCGTGCAGAACGTCGTCTGCTTCGAGAGGGGCGGCCTGGAAAACGCCGCAACCTGCTTGCAGTTTGCGCCCTCGCTCGACAGACTCGTTCGCGCGGCCCCGAGCCCGGCGCCCCATCTCCCCGCGTCGGGCACGCTTCGAGCGCCTCATCAACATGCTGTTGGTCCAGCGCTTCGGTCGAGCATGTCCAATCCGCTCCCGTCGACGATTTCCCTCGCGGAAACTTCCGGACTTGCGTTTCGGAAGAGACTGTTTGAAGAAACCTCGTCCAGGCTTCCGCTTGCGCAAGTATTGTCGCACCTGGCTGTAATTGGCGTAGATGGCGACGGCCTCCTCTTCGTCCAAAATCACACCGTCGGGCGTGTCTCCAGCTACGAAAAATACGTCTTCGTCGCCCGTGCACCCGAGAGCCTCATTCAGGACGTCGTATTCTTCGTATGGGCTCTGGCAAGGTAAACAAGGACTGTTCCATGAGAGATCAGTGAAAGTCATCATGCTCAGACTGCTGGTCATTATATCTGGCCTCGTCCCCTTGGTATCCGACGAAGTGCGAGGCGGACTTCATTCCATGAATGCGATGGGTCGCCTTTGCCTGGAGATAGTGGTCGTTCACGCTTACGGAGCTTCTCACGCACCGCGTAAAAATCATTTGATCCCTCATTCCAATGCTCAACCGTATCCCACGCGGCTCTACTGAGCTTGGATCCTCTGCAACTGCAAGGCACCATGTGTGTTTTTTTCATTTTTTCCCGGAAAGGGCATCGGCCCAGGGTTCTCTTTTAGTAGGTAAACCTGTCCCCCGGTGCCAACTTGAGGGAGGCCGGCGAATTTTTTCCCTGATAAATAACGAGGTCGAAGGAGGCCGGCGAATTAAAATTTGAGGATGTCTCGAGCGAAACGCTTGTTTTTGAAATCCCGATCGATAAATCACAGGGTGCGGGCCACTTTTTCGTGTGTTGAGGATGTCTCGAGCGAAACGCTTGCTCCGCAGAGTTTGCCGAGGATGTCTCGAGCGAAACGCTTGTTTTGCAGAGCCGACCGCGACGCGGAAAAGCGCCCCGCGCGAAGGAATTTCGATGATGTCTCGACTAATTCGTTTGTTTTTGTACGATTTCCTGGAATTTTGGCAGGATGTCTCGAGCGAAATGCACGACCCCACCCTAGCACGACCATACCCCAGCACGACCACACCCCAGCACGACCAGACCCCAGCACGACCCCACCCCAGCACGACCCCACCCCAGCACGACCATACCCCAGCACGACCACACCCCAGCACGACCCGACCCCCCTACCCCAGCACGACCACACCCCAGCACGACCTCACCACAGCACGACCACACCCCAGCACGACCACGCCCCAGCCACGCACGACCACGCCCCAGCACGACCACCCCCCAGCACGACCACCCCCCCAGCACGACCACCCCCAGCACGACCACCCCCCAGCACGACCACCCCCCAGCACGACCACTCCCCAGCACGACCACACCCCAGCACGACCACACCCCAGCACGACCACACCCCAGCACGACCACACCCCAGCACGACAGCACGACCACACCCCAGCACGACCCGATCGATAAATCACAGGGTGCGGAGCACCCCAGCACGACCCACCCCAGCACGACCCCACCCCAGCACGACCCCACCCCAGCACGACCACGCCCCAGCATGACCACACCCCAGCACGACCACACCCCAGCACGACCACTCCCCAGCACGACCCCACCCCAGCACGACCCCACCCTAGCACGACCACACCCCAGCACGACCACACCCCACCCCAGCACGACCCCACCCAAGCACGACCACACCCCAGCACGACCACACCCCAGCACGACCACACCCCCCCAGCACGACACCCACAAGCCCAGCACGACCACCCCCCAGCACGACCACAGCACGACCCCACCCCAGCACGACCACGCCCCGCACGACCACACCCCAGCACGACCACGCCCCTGCACGACCACCCCCTCACGACCACACCCAGCACGACACCCCCCCAGCACGACCACGCCCCCACCACACCCCAGCACGACCAGCACGACCACAAGCCCCAGCACGACCACACCCCAGCACGACCACACCCCAGCACGACCACAGCACCCCAGCACGACCCCCCCACACCTAGCAAGACCACACCCCAGCACGACCACACCCCAGCACGACCTCACCACAGCACGACCACACCCCAGCACGACCACGCCCCAGCACGACCACGCCCCAGCACGACCACGCCCCAGCACAACCACCCCCCAGCACGACCACCCCCCCAGCACGACCACACCCCAGCACGACCACCCCCCAGCACGACCACACCCCAGCACGACCACTCCCCAGCACGACCACACCGCCTTGGTTGAGTGGTTGCCTGTCGTCGTGGAATGTTTCGTGGGGTGTCTCGTGGAATGTTTCGCGGGGTGTCTCCTGGAATGTTTCGTGAGGTGTCTCGCGGAATGTTTCGTGAGGTGTCTCGTGGGATGTTTCGTGAGGTGTCTCGTGGGATGTTTCGTGAGGTGTTGCCCCGTTGGGTATCGTGAAAACGTGCCCATGCTCCACATGTCTATATCCCTTTCCGGGTTCGTGGGTCCATCATGTTTCAACTCCTCTGGTAAGGTCCCGTGCTTATCAAGTTCTCGGCGGAGCACTCGCACGTCATCAATATAACTGACAAGAGGCGCGTCTCGCTCACGCTTGGCGTCGTCAAAACAGAAGAGATTTCCAAATGCCTTCGGCATCCTGCGGTCTTGGTTTTCGGCGAAACCCTTCTTGATGTGTTTGACTGCGACCTGCCCACTGCTCCCCAAAAACAACTGGTGTGCGGTAAACTCGTTGATGATAACCTTGAGGTCGTCTCAAGCGTACCGGTAGATGAGGTACCCATGTTGTCTCTTCAAATTTCTGGTAGTCGTGAGCCACATCTGCAGCTCCTTCATGTTTGGGTATACCCGCGGATCGAGATATTGTCCATCCCAGGTGGTCGGTAATTCATTTGGTATATTTGGGGCCTCCCGTCGTTCAGGGCATTGAACTGTCCCCTCGGGTGACCAGAAGATCTGGCAATAGCGTCTCCAAAATGAATCGGACTGAACGGCGTAGCGTGTCCCCGCAGAGGCGCGTTCAACCGAGTTGATGCAGCGGGAGAGCCACGGCCCCGCACGTTCCAACTTGATGGGGATGACTGCATATTGGGCTGCGTATCCGCCTTGGGTTGCGGGAGCCAGCGTGCCCAGTCTTCATCTGACCAGCCCACTTCGTCATCACCGTCCCTGGGGGCGTCTTCTCGTCCTCCGCCCCAAGGATCTTGTCGTAGATGCACCCAAAGATCATCCGGAAATTCGTCCTCGGGAAGCTGAACGTCGGCTGGGCGATGCATGGCGGCGCTCGGCGCAAGACGGTGGGAAGCGGGAGACAAGGAGAATAATATGAAACATGTCACCCGAGAGCCCCAAGAAAGGCCAAGAGGCCCCCAAGAGGCCCCCAAGATGGTACACGAGGGGTCCGACATGCCACAAGATCGCTCCAAGACGCCCAAGATAGCCCCCAGACGCCCCAAGAGGCCTCCAAGAGCACTCCCAATAGGGCCCCCGGAGGCAAAAATCATTGTTTTTCCATAGGTTTTTGAGAGATTTTGGAGCTTCCACCTTTTCGGCTTCCCGACGCCCCAAGACGGCCCAAGAGGCCCCCAAGATCGCCCCAAGAGGGCCCAAGAGGCACCCAAGAGGGCCCCAAGATGGCCCAAGAGGGCTCGAAGACGGCCCAAGAAGCCTCCAAAACGGTCCAAGAGGGCCCCAAGAACGCCCCCAAAGGGGCCCCAGAGAGGGAACACGAAACAACATTTCGAGCCCTCGGCCCTAAGAAGCCCCTACGAGGCCCCTAAGAGGCCCCAAGAGGCCCCCACGGGGCCCTCAGGAGGCCCCCAAGAGTCCCCCAAGCGGCCCCAGGAGGCCCCCCAAATGCCCCCCCGAGCGCCCCAGGAGTCCCCAAGCGGCCCCAGGAACCCCCAAAGCGCCGCATTGACACCAGGCCCTCGGGCAAACGGCAGACATGAGACTGTATGGGCCGGCGGAATGAGCGAAGCGATTAATAATATGAAACATGTCACCCGATTGTCGGGTGGCGGGAAGTCAACCTGACTCCCCTCGTGGATCGAAAACCACGCGCTCCGCTGCCATTGTGGAATGTACGGGGACTTACTGTATGGAATACAGGGAAACAAAAAAGTAAAAATAGGGGGACCTGTGCTGTAAAGGAGCACGTTCTCTTTCCTTTTACGGGGGCCCGGGCGCACCCGTCGCCTGCGCGCCAGATGACCCAAGGGCCCTTGTGAGCCACAACGGCGGCACACAAGGGAGGTGGGACGGAGGCGAAGGAGGAGGAGAGGCTGAAATACACATGACAACCACAAGGAAGAAACAAACATAATAGTAATAAGACCATGTCTCTCACGGCTTCCCCCGAGAGATTATTTAGGAGATTGGGGGCCTCTTGGGCCGTGATGGGCATCGTGGGGCCGTCTTAAGCCATGTCGGGGCAGTCGTCCATATTTATCGGACCGTCTGGTGAGCGCATTCGGCATCCGCAGAAACGCCAGCAAACGCCAGTGCTCGAGTGGCATAACGAGCGATCCGCTGAACAGTCTCCTGTGCTGAAAAACTAAACCATCAGAAGTACAGGCAATGCGACATGGATATGATGAGGGGGGATGGCATAGAAAGACCGGCCAACTCTTGAATGAAGATGCGCATCCTGCTTATAGACATGCTGCCGACTCCTGGTTATAGGCATGCCGAACTGGTTACAGGCACGCTGAACTGCAACCTGACACGCACATGCGCGAGAGGCACCCTGAATGATTCGCTGAAGAACCTCTGCACTGCAGAAGTTGAGGGCACGGAGAGCAGGGAAACCAGAGGGGAGGTGGGATTAGGAACAAGAGCGGGCAGCTTCCAAATGACGATGTATCACATGTAACTCAGCCAGGAGAAATCAGCAGGAGGGCAAGACACGTAAGAGGGAGGGGGGCGAGGGAGTAGGATGATTTGTAAACCGAATGTGCATGTTGAAAAGCACTACCATTTGGCAGACGAGCTCCTGAGTTTAGCCATGCTGAGCAGACCGCACTCGGATCTCGAGGGGGGCAGGGAGAGCATGGATATCACAAGGGAGGTGGGATGAGGAGAACGAGCGGGTAGCTTCCGAATGACGATGCGTGTGAAAAACTGTGGGGTCCACAAATGGACGTCACCTGGAACTCAGGCTGTCAACATGATACGCCCAGCCGCGAGTGGCAAACCGACTGACGCGCTGAAATTGTGATGCTAAAAACCAGAAAACAAAGTATACTGAAAGGCAATACACGCGCCGAAGAGACATAAGGGATTGAGGACAAACTGGCTGAGGAAATTGTCTGGCAACAACTTGTTCATTCCCCGTCGGCTTGCTACACCCACGTGGCAAGCTGGCGAGGTGCCGAAACGCCAAACAACTCCAACCCTACGGGTTGTGCTCTGTACAGCGCCACCAACTCGCCTGGGCAGGACGTGGCACTAATTAGTTCGTCAGTTCGGCAATGTGCAAGAAAGGATCTACTACGCCACCACCCGATTTACGTTACGATTCCGCGCTGCTGGCCCATCGTCCCGCCGACCCGCCCTGCTAGCAACTGTGCGACAACAGACCTTGCATAAATAAATGATGCGATCCAAGCCGTCGCAAAACGGATGAGGACGGAGGAGGAAACATGCGCGACCAAGAGTGCGGAGCGGCCAACATTGGGAGGCCACATGTTTTTGGTTTCCGAATGCTCTCCTGCACGTCCCCCTACTCCCCAACCTTGACAAAGTCGGCAGCGAGATCGAGCTTGACTGAAGGGACGGACACACGGCAGGGTCCCTTGCGTGGTGAGCGGCGCTGAAAATGTGCAGATCGCGAATTCGATCTTACTGCTTTCACGGCTTCGCAGCCAGAATGTGCACTGACGCTCAGGAGCGAGGGCAGTGATTCTTCGCAGCTGGGGCTCACCTCCGTCGCTGCATTGCTCTGGGGCCGACGCGCAGCCCTGCCCTCGCTGCAGCTAAGCCCTGAAGATATCTCAGGCCTGACACTCTGCGTCTGGACTCCGCCCAGTGCCACCCATGTTGAGGCTCTGATCAAGAGCTGGAGTGAGGGAGGAGGAGGAGGAGGAGGAGGAGGAGGAGGAGGAGGAGGGAACCAGGCGGAGGAAGCCGTACTCAAGCGTCCTCCTGGGCCTCCTCCTGGGCCCCCTCCCCAGTGTCGACGAGGAACCCCGCACCGCGCAGCTCGAGGAGCAGCGCGTCCACTAAGGACTTCTCGCGCGAGGCCTGTGCCCCTACCTTTCTTTGCAGCGCGTCTATCAGCACCCGCATGGACAGGGCCCCAAGAGCCCTCTCCAGAGTCCGAAGCTCCCGAGGCTTGAGCTGGCTACCAGCGGCGGCCTGGTCAGGTGGGGCGCACTGCTGGCTGGCGTACGCCTTGAGCGTGTCCGTGGCCAGGCTCAGCATGGTCATCTTCGTCTCGATGATTGGCAGCAAGATACCGAAGCACTCAGCCGTGGTCGCCGCCCCCAAGGTCTTCCTGTGCCGCCTCCCAAGGTGCACGGGACGGACCGGGTGCTCGCAATGGCAGAATTTGCACCCGCCGCCATTCGCGCACTCCCCCCGCAAGAAATAGAGGCACGGCCGGACGCACATTTCAGGGTGGCCCATGCTCCCGGCGTTGTTGTGGCGGGCACCCCTGGCGCTGGCGTGGAGGCCAGCAGGTGCTGCGGGGGCCTCCTCGCCCGCGGGCGCGCTGGGGTCCTCGATGCCGGCGGCGCTGTGGCTGGACTGGGACGTGGACGGACCGTCCGTCTGCGGCAGGGGGTCCGCGTGTTCCCTCACCCGCACGCAGGCGGTCAAGGTAGTGGCCGGCACTTCACGGGGATCGTCCACGTGGGCCACGGCGTGCTTCACGTTCGCAGTGGTCGTGCGCCTCAAGGACCGCATCGTTTCGGAGTGCATATCGTTCACAGCCTCCACGATATGTAGTTTGGCATCTGTCAAAGCACGGCGACTCACCCCCGCGTCGTGCGGCAGGATGCTCAACACGTGGTCGCAATGCCTGATCGCCTCCCGCTTGGACTCTTGCACGGCCTGGTCGACCGCCTCCCCAGTTATCTGATCCAGTTTCTCGGGAATGGTCCACAACTCCCTCACCACACGGTGATACATTTCCCGACTCTCAGGGGTATTGCTCTTGACCATCTGAATGATGGTGCTGAGCTTCAGCCGTATCACTTCTTCCATTGCAACTAACTTAGAATCAAACGAGCTCCTGACGATCTCTGGGATTTTCTTCAACTGACCGATGGAAAACTCGACGATGTCTTCGTCCCCACCACTGCGGTGAATGGCCGTCTGCACCAAGTTCAGGTCGGTCTTCACGTTCTCGGCAAGGCTCTTAGCTTTGTTCTGCACAACGCTGCTCAGCTGCTCGGGAATGTGCGCAATGGCCTCTGCGGCTTCCGACAAACACAACTTTTCGAGGCTGTTCCTCATCGTATCCCTACTGTTCGAGGCGTAAGCTTCTTCCATGTCCCTCGACACAGCGCAGCCGTGCAGAGGCTGGCGGCGTCAAAAGAAAGCGTTGCAGCTGGAAGAGGACTCGCTGCAGGGACCGCTGGAAGGAAGGGCGAGAACTAAGTGAGCCCTGGCGCTCGAAGTGACGCAGCTCGATGCACTTGGCCTTCAACGACAACTTCTCGCGGCCTTCCCTGGTCGCCACGCCTCCGAGACTCTGCCTCGTGGGCACTACTTCACTGCCCTCCGAAAGGCCGCTGCCTTTCGCACCCGCACGAGTACCCGTGCGGCCGTTCGCCGTAAGGTTGCAGGTGACGATTGGGGACGCGGTGCCGAGTTTGAGCCAAAACGGCTACGGATTGGCGAGAGCGCCTTGTTGACGAACATTGCTTGTGCTCCCTTCCTTCAGTATGCCCGTCCGTAGTTGCATTTGGGCTCAAGCTCGCTTGGGTCTCTAGCACACGAAACAATCGAAAACAATTCGACTCCGAGACTGCATGGCCATGCCTAGCTCGTCCGCCGCTGGGAGCCCGCAGTCCATCCACGGGGTCCACAATGCTGTCGCTTAGGGACCAGCGGCGACAGAGCTTGCGCCTTGCACGTTCGACCGGCAAGTGATTTTCGATTTGGACGGGAGGGCCGTCGAACTCCGGCGCGCTGATGTCCGAAACGCATTGCTGCAGAGCTTCCCAGAGGAGCTCGGCGAACTGAAGGCAACAATTCCAACGTGCGTGCGCAAGATATTGGAGCATTGGTTTGACCAGGCGTGGAAAGACGCCGTGAATCTCGAACCTGATTATTGGGAGAGTGGTATTGTTCGAGGTCATCGAAACCTGTGCGGGGTGTGCCAAAATTGTGGGGTTGCGGCATGCGGGCGCAGCCACTGGCGCCTTCGGTGGAGCTCCCGATGGGACCACGAAAAGTGCGAGGGATGTGCTAAAGTGAGGGGGGTGGCGGCATGCGGGCGCAGCCACTAGCGCCTTCGATGGAGCTGCATATGGGGCCACGAAACGTGTGAGAGTTGTGCCAAAGTGAGAGGGGGTGGCGGCATGCGAACGCAGCCACTGGGTCTTTCGGTGTAGCTCTCTATGGGGCCACGAAAAGTGTGAGGGATGTGCCAAAGAGGGGTGGTGGCGGAATGCGGGCGCAGCCACTGGCGCCTTCGGTGGAGCTCCGCATGGGGACACGAAGCGTGTGAGGGGTGTGCCAAAGTGAGGGGGGTGGCGGCATGCGGGCGCAGCCACTGGGGCCTTTGGTGGAGCTCCCTATGGGGCCACGAAGCGCGTGAGGGGTGTGCCAAAGTTAAGGTGGTGGCGGCATGCGGGCGCAGCCACTGGCGCCTTCGGTGGAGGCCCTTATGGGCCAGAAAAGGTGTGAGGGGTGTGCCAAATGAGGGGGGGGCGGCATGCGGGCGCAGCCACTGGGGCCTCCGGTGGAGACCCCTATGGGGCCACGAAACGTGTGAGGGATGTGCCAAAGTGAGGGGGGTGGCGGCATGCGGGCGCAGCCGCTGGTGCCGTCGGTGGAGCTCACTATCGGGCCACGAAGCGTGTGAGGAGTGTGCCAAAGTGAAGGGAGAAACGGCATGTGGGCGCAACCACTGGTGCCTTCGGTGGAGCTCCGTATGGGGACACGAAGCGTGTGATAGGTGTGCCAAGGTGAGGGGGGTGGCAGTGTGGAGGCATGCGAGCGCAGCCGCTGGCGCCTTCGGTGGAGCTCCCGATGGGATCACAAAAAGTGTGAGGAGTGTGCCAAAGTGAGGGGGGTGGCGGCATGCGAGCGCAGCCATTGGCGCCTTCGGTGGACATCCGTATGGGGACACGAAACGTGTGAGGGGTGTGCCAAAGTGAGAGGGGTGTGACGTGAGGAGGGGGAAGCAGGAAGAGGAGGAGACGAGGGAGACACGGGGCGCTCTCTCTTCAAAACGAGGGCCCAACACCACAGGATAGTTGTGAAACATGCGACATTGCGCAAAGTCACGGCCAGAGCCCCAGACCCGATTTTCCTGCGCCATTTCTCGAGCGGGACCGATCTGTGAGAGTCTGGGGGCCCGAATCTGAGCGAACACGCCTAGGAAGAAATGGGATCCTGCGCGTGACGACGCGGCGACATTCCCTGAGAGCCTGGCGTCTCTCCGAGCCAAGCGTTTGCGGCCAGATTCGGGCCCTGGGGCCCTGACAGATCGATCAAGCTGGAACAATGACACAGAAAAATCCCACCAGCCCTCTGGGCGTAGGTGGTTTAGAGAGTTTCCTCTTCCATCTTCCCTCTTCCCCTTCGGGGAGGGGTTTACCCCTCCCCCTACCCCCTCCCCTGGACCTGGACGGGGGCGGGGCGCGAGGGGTTAGAGCGTCCAAGATGGCCCAAGACGGCTCCAAGTGGGCCTCG
This sequence comes from Prorocentrum cordatum, assembly GCA_963575745.1. Taxonomy (NCBI): domain Eukaryota; class Dinophyceae; order Prorocentrales; family Prorocentraceae; genus Prorocentrum; species Prorocentrum cordatum. The sequence continues at coordinate 300,622 of CAUYUJ010015629.1, forward strand.
GAGAGCCCAAGATGAGCTCCAAGATGTCTCAAGCTAGCCCAAGATGCCTCCAGATGGCCCCCAAGATGCTCCAAGAGGCCCCAAGACTGCTCCAAGACGGCTCCAAGTGGCCTTGGAGCCTCCCAAGGAGGCCCCCCAAGAGGCCAAAATGGCCCCCAAGACGTCCCAAGACGCGTCCAAGAAGCTCCCAAGAGACATCTGGAGAGACTCCGAGAGGCATCCAAGAGGCCTCTGGCCATTCTGCTCGCCCTTTCCTTCATCTTCCTCCTTCTCACTCTCCTCATCGTCCCCCTCATCCGCCTATTCCTTCTTCTCCTTCCTCCCTCCTCCCCCTTCCCCCCCTCCTCCTCCACTTCCTCCTCCTTCTCATCCTCCTCCGATTCGTCCTCCATCCTCCCCCTCTTGGAGTAAGACGGGTCCCCAGCCCTTTGAGACTCTGTATGCTCCCTCACTTCCCTGATCACTTCAATTCCCCTGGGCATCATTTCTGGATGGGCTGGTGGGGATACTTGTTTGGTTCGTGGCTCCAAAGCAAATGTCAAGGAACAAACGCAGCGTCCGGGATGCGGTACGGAGCGAACTTGCGTACAACCGTCACTGTCGACAGCCGTGCGCATCTGCAAGACTGGTGGGGATACGCGAAGCGTCTAGAATTGGCTCTGGCGCTTCGGTTGTGATGTTTAACGATGTTGCAAATTGTGCGGCTGCGTGCTACGTCGGATGTCAAGGCTACACATGACGACGCGGCGATCGTTCAGCAGTGGCTTACCCGGGCCGCCAACGCTTCCGCCAGACTTTCTCTTGGCATCGTTCAGGTTGCCCCACTCTGGAAGGCCCAACTCAGGTTGCCGAATTCGGGCTGCTCGCTCAGGTAATCGCATGAGGCCCAGAAAGGCCCAGCGACCTCGATACTCACTCCTTTTTCGCCAAACTGCTCATGGTCGTAATCATTCGACCTCTACCTTGGTCGTGCTGATGTGCTCGGCGCTCGGATATTCCATTCCGCGACGTGTTCCAAACGACTCTACTCCTCCACCACTGCCCCAAGAACCACGCGCCCTGGCCGCCGTCGGTCGTTCTTTGCGGCACAACCAGACATCTCAGGAAAGACAGAGGAAGCATGCAATGGAAGCCTGCTCAAACCTGCCCCAACTCACGCGCTAAGCCAGGACTTAGAACCTCAACCGCAAAGGCGCTTCAGGTCATGGTCGTCGCTCAAACCTGTCCTCTCTCACACTTGAAGCCCAACAATTTTCGACGCGACGACGCCGACGCCCACGCCAACGCCGCCACCGCCGACGCCAACGCCGACGATGAGTGCGACGGTGACGGCGACTGCGACGATGACGGTGACGGCGACGAAGACGACGACGACGACGGTGATGTCAGCGGCGGCGGCGGCGGCGCACCTGTCGCCAGCGCCCGCGATCCTACTCGGGCCCTGCTATAGTCTACCATGTTCTACCCTACTCTAACCTACCCGACGTTCCTCTACTCTACTCTACTCCACTCTGCCCTACTCTACTCTACCCTACTCCGCCCTACAGTACCCTAACATGCTCTGCCCTACTCCACTTTGCTCTTACTCTACTTCAATGTACCCCTTCTCTGCTCTGCTCTTCTCTACTTTACTCTCATTCCCTTTACTCCATTCTACTCTGCTCGACTCAAATCTAATCTGCTCGATTTTGTCATACCCAACTCTACCCTACTCTACCATACCGTACCCTACATACTCTACTATACTCCGCTTTGCCTCTGCTGTATTCTACTTCTGCTCAACTCTTACTCTGCTCGGTCTTCTCTACCCGACTCCTTCCCTATTCGTATATGATCTACACCTCCCTACTCTACTCTACGCCTACTTTACCCTACTCTGCTTTACCCTACCGTACCCCACCCTTCTCTACTCGACTCTACTCTACCATCTACTCTGGTCTACTCTGTTCTACCCTGCTTGCCGACGTCGACGTCGTCTTCGTAGTCTTCGTCGTCGTCGTCATCATCGTCGTCTGGGTCGGCGTCGTCGTTGTCGGCGTCGTCGTCGGCGTTGTCGACACCGTCGACGTCGTCATCGTCGTCGGTGGCGTGGTCGTCGTCGTCGGCAACGCCGTCGTCGTCGTCGGCGTTGGTGTCGTCGGCGTCGTCACCGTCGTCGTCGTCGTCGTCGTCGTCGTCGTCGTCGTCGTCGTCGTCGTCGTTGTTGTTGTTGTTGTTGTTGTTGTTGTTGTTGTTGTTGTTGTTGTTGTCGGTTGTCGTCATCGCCGTCGCCGTCGTCGTCGTCGAGGTCGGCATGAGCGTGGCGTCGGCGTCGGCGTCGGCGACGTCGTCGTCGTCGTTGTCGGCGTCGTCGTCGTCGGCGGCGTCGAGTTCGTCGTCGTCATCGGCGTCGTCGTCGTCGTCGCCGTCGTCGTCGGCGTTGGCGTCGTAGTCGTCGTCGTCGTCGTCGTCGTCGTCGCTGTCGCCGTCGCCCCGCGTCGTCGTCGTCGTCGCTGGCGTCGTCGTTGTTGCCGGCGTCGTCACCGTCGTCTTGCGTCGTGCGTTGTGCGTCGTGCGTCGTCGTCGTCGTCGTCATCGGCGTCGTCGTAGTCGTCGTCGTCGGCGTCGGCATCGTCGTCGTCGGCATCGTCGTCGTCGTCGTCGCCGTCCTCGTCCATGTCGTCGTTGTCGGCATTGTCGTCGTCGTCGGCTATGGCGTCGTCGTCGTCGTCGTCGTCGGTGTCGTCGCCGTTGTTGTCGTCGTCTCCATCACCGTCGTCGTCGTCGTCGTCGAGCCTCGTCGTCATCGTTGTCGTCGTCGTCGTCATCGCCAAGCGTCCTCGTCGTCATCGTCGTCGTCGGCGTCGTAGTCATCGTCATCGTCGTCGTCAATGTCGTCGTCGCCGTCACCGTCGCCGGCGTCGGCGTCGGCATCGGCGTAGGCGTCGTCGTCGTCTGCGTCGTCGTCATCGTCGTTGACGTCGTCGTCGGCGCCGTCGTCGTCGTCGTCGTCGGCGTCGTCGTCGTCATCGGCGTCGTAGACGTCTTCGTCATCGGCGTCAGTGCCGGCAACGGCGTCGGCGGCGTCGTCGTCGTCGGCGTCGGCGTCGGCATCGGCGTAGGCGTCGTCGTCGTCTGCGTCGTCGTCATCGTCGTTGGTGTCGTCGTCGGCATCGTCGTCGTCGTCGGCGTCGTCGTCGTCATCGTCATCGTTGTCGTAATCGTCGTCGGCGTGGTCACCGCCGTCGTCGCCGTCGTCGTCGTCGTCGGCATCGCCGTCGACGACGTCGTCGTCGTCGTTGTCGTTGTCGTCGTCGTCGTCGACGCCGTCGCCCAGCGTCGTCGTCGTCGGCGTCGGCGTCGGCCGCGTCGGCGCAAGCGTCGCCACCGTCGTCGTGTGTCGTGCGTCGTGAATCGTGCGTCGACGTCGTCGTCGCCCAGCGTCGTCGTCGTCGGCGTCGTCGTCGTCGCTGTCATCGTCGTCGTCGACGTCGTCGTCGTCGTCGACGCCGTCGCCGTCACCGTCACCGTCGTCGTCGTCTTCGACGTCGGTGTCTGCGCCAGCGCTGGTGCCGTCGTCGTCATCGTCGTGCGTCCTGCGTCGTTGTTGTTATCGTCTTCGTAGACGTCGTCGTCATCGTCGTCGCCGGGGGGTGGGGATTGTGGACCCCCCACTGTTTTTCCCGGAAAGGGCGTGGGCCCAGGGTTCTCTTTTAGTAGGTAAACCTGTCCCCCGGTGCCAACTTGAGGGAGGCCGGCGAATTTTTCCCGGAAAGGGCGGGGGCCCAGGGTTCTCTTTTAGTTGGTAAACCTAATCCCCCGGTGCCTGCTTGAGGGAGGCCGGCGAATTTTTTCCCTGATAAATAACGAGGTCGAAGGAGGCCGGCGAATTAAAATTTGAGGATGTCTCGAGCGAAACGCTTGTTTTTCAGAATTTGTTGAGGATGTCTCGAGCGAAACGCTGGTTTTGCAGAGTTGGGGATGTCTCGAGCGAAACGCTTGGTTTCAGAATTTGTTGAGGATGTCTCGAGCGAAACGCTGGTTTTGCAGAGCCGACCGCGACACGGAAAAGCGCTCCTCGCGCAGGAATTCCGAGGATGTCTCGACTAATTCGTTTGTTTTTGTGCGATTTCCTGGAATTTTGGCAGGATGTCTCGAGCGAAATGCACGACCCCACCCTAGCACGACCATACCCCAGCACGACCACACCCCAGCACGACCAGACCCCAGCACGACCCCACCCCAGCACGACCCCACCCCAGCACGACCATACCCCAGCACGACCACACCCCAGCACGACCCGACCCCAGCACGACCCTACCCCAGCAAGACCACACCCCAGCACGACCACACCCCAGCACGACCTCACCACAGCACGACCACGCAGCACGACCACACCCCAGCACGACCACGATCGATCGAAAAATCACAGGGTGGAGCGGAGCACCCCAGCACGAACCCCACCCCAGCACGACCCCACCCCAGCACGAGCACGACCACGCCCCAGCACGACCACACCCCAGCACGACCACACCCCAGCACGACCCCACCCAGCACGACCCCACCCAAGCACGACCAACACCCCAGCACACAAACCCCAGCACGACCCCACCCCAGCCATGACCACACCCCAGCACGACCCCGACCCCACCCCAGCAAGACCACACCCCAGCACGACCGCACCCCAGCACGACCTTACCACAGCACGACCACACCCCAGCACGACCACGCCCCAGCACGACCACGCCCCAGCACGACCACACCCCAGCACGACCACGCCCCAGCACGACCACGCCCCAGCACGACCACGCCCCAGCACGACCACCCCCCCGCACGACCACCCCCCCAGCACGACCACCCCCCAGCACGACCACCCCCCAGCACGACCACACCCCAGCACGACCACTCCCCAGCACGACCGCACCGCCTTGGTTGAGTGGTTGCCTGTCGTCGTGGAATGTTTCGTGGGGTGTCTCGTGGAATGTTTCGCGGGGTGTCTCGTGCAATGTTTCGTGAGGTGTCTCGTGGAATGTTTCGTGAGGTGTCTCGTGGGCTGTTTCGTGAGGTGTCTCGTGGGATGTTTCGTGAGGTGTTGCCCAGTTGGGTATCATGAAAGCGTGTCCATGCTCCACATGTCTATATCCCTTTCCGGGTTCGTGGGTCCATCATGTTTCCCTGATAAATATCGAGGTCGAAGGAGGCCGGCGAATTAAAATTTGAGGATGTCTCGAGCGAAACGCTTGTTTTTCAGAATTTGTTGAGGATGTCTCGAGCGAAACGCTGGTTTTGCAGATTTGGGGATGTCTCGAGCGAAACGCTTGTTTTCAGAATTTGTTGAGGATGTCTCGAGCGAAACGCTGGTTTTGCAGAGCCGACCGCGACGCGGAAAGCGCCCCGCGCGCAGGAATTCCGAGGATGTCTCGACTAAAT
>CAUYUJ010015629.1:306130-321218 GCA_963575745.1 Prorocentrum cordatum
CAGCACGACCACGCCCAGCACGACCACGCCCCAGCACGACCACACCCCAGCACGACCACACCCCAGCACGACCACACCCCAGCACGACCACACCCCAACACGACCACACCCCAGCACCAGCACGACCACACCCCAGCACGACCCGATCGATAAATCACATGGTGCGGACCACCCCAGCACGACCACACCCCAGCACGACCCCACCCCAGCACGACCCCACCCCAGCACGACCACCCCCAGCACGACCACACCCCAGCACGACCACACCCCAGCACGACCACACCCCAGCACGACCCCACCCCAGCACGACCCCACCCTAGCACGACCACACCCCAGCACGACACATCCAGAACGACCCACCCCAGCACGACCCCACCCAAGCACGACCCCACCCCAGCACGACCACACCCCAGCACGACCACACCCCAGCACGACGCCACCCCAGCACGACCCCACCCCAGCAAGACCACACCCCAGCACGACCACACCCCAGCACGACCTCACCACAGCACGACCCACCCCAGCACGACCACGCCCCAGCACGACCACGCCCCAGCACGACCACGCCCCAGCACGCACGCCCCAGCACGACCTCACCACAGCACGACCACACCCCAGCACGACCACGCCCCAGCACGACCACGCCCCAGCACGACCACACCCCAGCACGACCACCCCCCAGCACGACCACCCCCCCAGCACGACCACCCCCCAGCACGACCACCCCCCAGCACGACCACACCCCAGCACGACCACTCCCCAGCACGACCACACCGCCTTGGTTGAGTGGTTGCCTGTCGTCGTGGAATGTTTCGTGGGGTGTCTCGTGGAATGTTTCGCGGGGTGTCTCGTGGAATGTTTCGTGAGGTGTCTCGTGGAATGTTTCGTGAGGTGTCTCGTGGGATGTTTCGTGAAGTGTCTCGTGGGATGTTTCGTGAGGTGTTGCCCAGTTGGGTATCGTGAAAACGTGTCCATGCTCCACATGTCTATATCCCTTTCCGGGTTCGTGGGTCCATCATGTTCCCGGAAAGGGCGTGGGCCCAAGGTTCTCTTTTAGTTGGTTAACCCCCCGGCCCCCCTGCGACTTGGGCCGGCGAAATTATTTTGCGAGCGGGCACGCACGGAGTAGGGCTGGCGAAATTATTCCCGGAAAGGGCGTGGGCCCAGGGTTCTCTTTTAGTATGTAAACATGTCCCCGGTGCCCAACTTGAAGGAGGCCGGCGGATTCTTTCCCTGATAAATGTCGAGGTCGAAGGAGGCCGGCGGATTAAAATTTGAGGATGTCTCAGGCGAAACGCTTGTTTTTGAAATCCCGATCGATAAATCACAGGGTGCGGGACACCTCAGCACGACCACACCCCCAGCATGACCACACCCCAGCACGACCCACGCCCAGCACGACCACGCCCCAGCACGACCACACCCCCGCACGACCACACCCCAGCACGACCACACCCCAGCACGACCACACCCCAGCACGACCACACCCCAGCACGCACGACCACACCCCACAACCCGATCGATAAATCAGGGTGCGGGGACCACACCCCAGCACGACCACCACCCCAGCACGACCACACCCCAGCACGACCACCCCCCAGCACGACCACACCCCAGCACGACCACTCCCCAGCACGACCACACCCCAGCACGACCCCACCCCAGCACGACCCCACCCTAGCACGACCACACCCCAGCACGATCACACCCCAGAACGACCACACCCCAGCACGACCCCACCCCAGCACGACCCCACCCCAGCACGACCACACCCCAGCACGACCACACCCCAGCAGGACCCCACCCCAGCACGACCCCACCCCAGCAAGACCACACCCCAGCACGACCACACCCCAGCACGACCTCACCACAGCACGACCACACCCCAGCACGACCACGCCCCAGCACGACCACGCCCCAGCACGACCACGCCCCCAGACCCCAGCACGACCACCCCCCAGCACGACCACCCCCCCAGCACGACCACCCCCAGCACGACCACCCCCCAGCACGACCACACCCCAGCACGACCACTCCCCAGCACGACCACACCGCCTTGGTTGAGTGGTTGCCTGTCGTCGTGGAATGTTTCGTGGGGTGTCTCGTGGAATGTTTCGCGGGGTGTCTCGTGGAATGTTTCGTGAGGTGTCTCGTGGAATGTTTCGTGAGGTGTCTCGTGGGATGTTTCGTGAAGTGTCTCGTGGGATGTTTCGTGAGGTGTTGCCCAGTTGGGTATCGTGAAAACGTGTCCATGCTCCACATGTCTATATCCCTTTCCGGGTTCGTGGGTCCATCATGTTTTTGAGGATGTCTCGAGCGAAACGCTTGTTTTTCAGAATTTGTTGAGGATGTCTCGAGCGAAACGCTGGTTTTGCAGAGTTGGGGATGTCTCGAGCGAAACGCTTGGTTTCAGAATTTGTTGAGGATGTCTCGAGCGAAACGCTGGTTTTGCAGAGCCGACCGCGACACGGAAAAGCGCTCCTCGCGCAGGAATTCCGAGGATGTCTCGCGCGTGCCGCGTCCCGCACGCAGGAATTTTGATTTCTGTGGGTGTTGACAGGATTTCTCAAGCGAAACGCTTGTTTTTCATAATTTGTTGAGGATGTCTCGAGCGAAACGCTGGTTTTGCAAAATTGGGGGATGTCTCGAGCGGGGGCCTCGTGGGAGGCCAGAATTCAGAGGATGTCTCAGGCGCAATGCTTGTTTTCGTGTCCCGCTCGCAGAAATTCCGAGGATGTCTCGCGCGTGCCGCGTCCCGCGCGTAGGAACTCTGATGATTGTGATAGGATGTCTCGAGCGAAACGCTTGTCCCCAGCACGTTCAGTAGCGCGTCCCCTTGGCACGTCCCGCGTTGCGACCCCATGGCACGTCCCCTGGCACGTCGCCTGGCGCATCCCTTGGGACGTTTCGCGGCGCGTCCTCCTGGCATGTTCCCCTTGTCCATTAGCTCTGGGGCAGCTACTATGTGTTCAGGCAGCTCGAGCTTAAGATCCAGATCAGTTCGGTCAGGACTCGGATGCAAAGGAGGACTCGATCCACGACACTATAGAGCACAACCGCGGCATGGCACATCGCAATTCAGCACGGTGCAGCACAGCACAGCCCTCGGCAGGTACATCAAGATCGATAGACTCAGCATTGCAACTTGGCACGTTCCTTGGCACGTTCCGTGGGGCGTCCCTTGGCGAGTCCCCCTGGCACGTCGCGTGGCGCGTCCCCTGGCACATTCCGTGGCACATCCATTGGCACGTTCCGTAGCGCGTCCCTTTGGCACGTCCTACGGTGCGACCCCATGGCGCGTCCCCTGGCACGTCGCCTGGCGCATCCCTTGGGACGTTTCGCGGCGCGTCCTCCTGGCATGTTCCCCTGTCCATTAGCTCTGGGGCAGCTACTATGTGTTCAGGCAGCTCGAGCTTAAGATCCAGATCAGTTCGGTCAGGACTCGGATGCAAAGGAGGACTCGATCCACGACGCTATAGAGCGCAGTCGCGCCATGGCACATCGCAATTCAGCACGGCGCAGCACAGCACAGCCCTTGGCAGGGTACATCAAGATCGATACACTCAGCATTGAATTTGCCCGTCACCCAATCAGGTGTCTTTGAAAACGCTGCCATGTGTTACAGTTCTATATTCCTTTCTGGGTTCGTGGGTCGATCATGTTGTAGGTGGGGTCTTCGATCCCCTCCAACTAATTTGCCTGGGGGGGGGGGCTCGACCATCCTCAACTATTTTCCCCTAGGGGGGGGGAATTCGGAACGCCCCCTTGCCCCACCTTGTTTTGGAGGGGTGGGAGGTTGAACACCCCCCCCTGCCAGCACCGACAGAAAGCGCTATTTCAAAAAATCACAATCGAAGGTGCGCAGCGAAAAAGCTGCAATGCCACAGAAATTGTGTTTCTGTTCATGGTCGTCGCTGGCTTTACGCACCGAGCCGTCCCTGAACCTCCTCAATCCTCTCCCGACTCATACGAAAAGCCCAAAATCCTAAGCTCACGCTGAAAACAATCATCCCAAACAAAGGTGCGCAATGAAAAAACTGCAATGCTACAAAAACGGTGTTTCTGATCATGGTCGTCGTTGGATCTAGGTACCAATCCCTCCTTGAACCTCTTCAATCCCCTCCTGACTCTCAAGCGGCGCCCCGATGCCTAAGCTCAAGCGCAAATAAAGATGCTGAAACGAAGAACAACATTGCAACGCAAGCATACAAACATGCAATAACACATGTGTTTCTGGTCAAGGCCATCTTTGGTTTTGGGGCCCCATATCCTCCCTGAACCTCCTAAAGCCTCTCCTGGTTCACACGCGAATCCTAGAATCCTAAGCTCAAGTTCGAACAAGGAGCCCAACGCACTGCGTGTGTTCAAGGCCGAACCTGCAGCTGAATATTATCGTGTGTCGGAAACTTGGTGCCCCGTTGCGCAGGGCAAAAAACTTGATCAACGTTGCGTTGATCCTCGAGTCTCGATCCTCGATCCCCCTCCTCCCCACCCCCGCGCGCAGCCGCTGCCGCGCCTCCGCAAGGGCTTCCGCTCGGAAGCCGGCGCCAGCGCGGCGCCTTTCGCGTCCGCCTGCAATTCCATATTTTCAACATTTGCTCTCTCTTTCTGTCTCTCCTTCTCTCTCAATTTCTTTCTCGAATTATTTCTGTCTCGCTTTCCCTTCTCCCTCTCTCTCTCTCTTTCTAGATCTCTCTCTCTCTCTCACTCTCTCTCACCTTCTCTCTCTCTCTCTCTATTTCCCGGAAAGGGCTCGAGCCCAGGGTTCTCTTTTAGAGGTTTACCCCCGGATCTGACGGCTGATGGGCCGGCGAAATTATTCTGCGATAAATTACGTGCGGGAGTAGGGCCGGCGGAATTATTTTTGAGGATGTCCCTAGCGAAACGCTTGTTTTTCAGACTTTGTTGAGGATGTCTCGAGCGAAACGTTGGTTTTGCAGAGTTGGGGATGTCTCGAGCGAAACGCTTGTTTTCATAATTTTTGGAGGATGTCTCGAGCGAAACGCTGGTTTTGGAAAATTGGGGGAAGTCTCGAGCGGGGGCCTCGTGGGGGGCTAGAATTCAGAGGATGTCTCAGGCGAAATGCTTGTTTTCACGTCCCGCTCGCAAGAATTCCGAGGGTGTCTCGCGCGTGCCGCGTCCCGCGCGCAGGAATTCTGAGGATTTTGACAGGATGTCTCGAACGAAACGCTTGTCCCCAGCACGTTCCGTAGCGCGTCCCCTTGGCACCTCCCGCGGTGCGTCCCCATGGCACGTCCCTTGGCACGTCGCTTGGCGCGTCCCTTGAGACGTTCCGCGTCGCGTCCTCCTGGCATGTCCCCCTGTCAATTAGCTCTGGGACAGCTACTATGTGTTCAGGCAGCTCGAGCTTAAGATCCAGATCAGTTCGGTCAGGTCTCGGATGCAAAGGATGACTCGATCCACGAGGCTATAGAGCACCATCGCGGCATGGCACATCGCAATTCAGCACGGCGCAGCACAGCACAGATTTCTGCACGGTACATCAAGATTGATACACTCAGCATTGCAACTTGGCACGTTCCTTGGCACGTTCCGTGGGGCGTCCCTTGGCGAATCCACCTGGCACGTCGCGTGGCGCGTCCCCTGGCACATCCCGTGGCACATCCATTGGCACGTTCCGTAGCGCGTCCCCTTGGCACGTCCCGCGGTGCGACCCCATGGCACGTCCCTTGGCACGTCGCCTGGCGCGTCCCTTGGGACGTTTCGCGGCGCGTCCTTCTGGCATGCCCCCCTGTCAATTAGCTCTGGGACAGCTACTATGTGTTCAGGCAGCTCGAGCTTAAGATCCAGATCAGTTCGGTCAGGACTCGGATGCAAAGGAGGACTCGATCCACGACGCCATAGAGCACAACCGCGGCATGGCACATCGCAATTCAGCACGGTGCAGCACAACACAACCCTCGGCACGGTACATCAAGATCGATACACTCAGCATTGCATTTGCCCAATCGTGTGTCTTGAACAACGCTGCCATGCGTTACATTTCTATATTCCTTTCCGGGTTCGTGGGTCGATCATTTCAGAATGGCCAGGAACCGCTGTTGGTCTTCTGGAGGCCTCCTAGATGGGGTCGGAGGATCGCGACGCGTCGCCGATGCATGGGCGACGTCGGCGATGCATCGCCGACGTCGGCGTGAAGAAACTCGAGCTCTACATCAAGCCGCATCGCCGATGCATGGGTGATGCGGCGCGATCCTCCGACCCCATCTACTCGGACCCCATCTGGGAGGCCTGGAGACACCGACAGCGAATCCTGTTCAAAATGGGCAGGAACTTCTGTTGGTCTTCTTCATATCCCCATTCCGATCTTTCCGATCCTTTTTCTTCTGGGGGAACTTAACGGTACCGATACCGTTACTCCCTGGACCTCTCCCGGGGTGCGCTCTGACAAGGGTTTCGAGGCGAATCGGGCGGTGGCGACGAGGGCCTCCCAGGAGGCCCAAAAGAAGGGAAAGCGAGGGAAAGGTAGCAGTATTGGTACATCTTCTTCCTCTGAGCGTGGTCATTTTTCTCCCTCTTGCCTTTGTCAGCATTTTTTTTTCCCGTAGTGCGGTCAGCTCTGGGATGGGGGAGGCCCGGGCTCGCTCACCGCGGCTGCGAGGATCTCTCGCAGCTGCGCGCGCACCTCCTCGATGCGGGCCTCCGGCGGCAGCGGGATGCCCAGCGAGGATCTGGTTGACCCACAAGGGGGTCCAGCTGAAAGGGTGTGGTGCAGCAGATTTGGGGCAACTGTACTGCAACTGCACTGCGCCAGAGAAATGCATGGCATTGTGCTGCAACTCGTGTGTTGCACGCGGAACTCCAGCAATGCGGCCCAGAATGTATTGCACGCCCCAGATCTGTTGCAACCCCACAAGTCCATTGCGCCAGATCTCTTGCACCGCCCCCTTGCAGCTGGACCCCCATCTGCGTCAACCAGAGAGGAGAGCTGCGGCCCGAATTTGTTGTTCAGCAGGATGAGCTCAAACTCGACGCGCTCCGCGAAGTACCAGAAGTTCATGTCCTCCCCGCCGTTCTTCAGGTGCTGCGGGATGTTGAAGGCGGCTAGCTCTAGGCCCGAGCTCTCCCAGGGCCTCGGCGTGCGGGACGGCAGCCGCGGATGGCCGCTGGGTGCCGCCACGCAGAGCAACGTGACCGCCAGACCTCGGCTACGCGTGAGAGTGACCCTGGGTAAGAGTGACCTTTGGTGCGCGGCTTTTTGGGGGCCGCGGGGGACCAAATACAAGCGCGCAAGACGCCACTGCAGCCTCCCGTTCGGCGATCAGGGACCCCAATGGGCCCGCACCAAAGGTCACTCCGGCGAAAGGTCACTCTTACGTGTAGTCGAAGACCCTTGTGCGCGAACGTGCTCTCGAACTGCAACGCCGACCTGGGCAAGTGGAACTCGCTCGTTAGCAAGATGGCCACCTCGGCCTGCAAGCCGCGCAAGATCGGCGCCGTGAACAAGGCGTTCTCGATCGTGCTCTTGGCCTCGGGCTCCTCCAGAACCTCTGGCGACGCGTCGGCGCCTGCCCGCTCATCCAACAACCGATGCATCATGGCCGCCTCTGTCTCGCCGACCCCCGCCGGGTCACCCCCAGTGACGATGATCGGTGCCAAGGTGCGGCGCTGCAGGTCGAGCGCAAGATCCAGCCTGTTCAACAGCGTCTCCGACGCGGAGCCGTCTGGCTGCAAATTCTGGCCGAGAGTGATGATAGTCGGCGGCGCGCCCTGGGGGGAGGTGAGAAGGGGCGGGCCTTCTTGGAAGGCTCGGACGTCCCCTGGCCTTCTGAACAATTTTCGAAGCCTTCCCTGAAAACACGGGAAACCTCTCAGAAGGCCGGAGGGGCTTCTGAGAAGCCCCACCGCGTTCTGAGAGGATCTTCTCCTTCTCACTTCCCCCCCTCGCTCGCCGCCGAGATAGGTGCTCTTCGCGATCCCACATGAGCACACAATTCCTCAACAGACGTGAAGAAGACGCACGATACCTCCTTGCTTCCATCGGCCTCCGGCCCGCTCATTGGTGGATCCGCTGGGGAAAACCAGGCCTAGCAAGCTTACTGGACACGAGAGCTGCTTGAACCAAAATGGGCGACGAAACCAAAGTGTCTTAGGCGAGATGGCATAGCGACCTTACGCCGAACCTTACGTGGACAGCCAGCGCGGCACGCTAGACTGGAGACGAGGGCGCCTACGCGCGACCTGGCGCGGGCAACTTGCGCTCGAATGTCGGCGCAAACGAACTTTCGTCGCTCAAAGGACTACGGATGCTTTCCGTGTTCGGATGATTTTGAACTTTTCGCCGTTTCGCTCTCGATGCGTCTCTGGAACTTCAAGATGGCCCCCAAACCGTCCAGGAGAGCCGGAAGAGGAGCCCATTTGGGGCCCAAACACGCCTCATGCGGCCGCCATGAACACTCCAAGAGGGCCCAAGGGGGCAACGTTTCTTGCTTCGTCAAGGCGACGCTGCTTGACGTCCTTTGGCAACTGGAGCTCCTCGAAGATCCATTCGTCGAATGGCTTGGTGACCTCTGGGATGAATCGCATGGTGCGTATCGGCGTCATTACGTGCAGCGTTGTGCTGAGGAAGGTAGGGAGGGGGAGTAGAAGGGGGAGGAGACAGAGAAGAGAAGGAGTATACATAAAAGAAAAAGTAACGAAGAGAAGGACGATTTGGGCACCAAGTGCCATCGGAGGACAAGAAGCTTCCGTGGGACACCTGCTGACAGGCCTGCTTCTTATTTGAGCTGCCTACTGTATACCACTGTGGCGCCCCCGCACGATCGGATACACATCATTTCCTTAATGGAATTGTCCCCCCCATGGAACGATCAAATGGGGTACTTGTCCTCCCCGAGCATGCGAAGCGTCTGCCTGAACATGCGGGCGTGCCCGCAACACAAAAGAACACGTGGATGGCCTCCACCAAAGATATTCCGCAACTCCAGAACCGTTCGCGATGTTCTTAGATTCATATTTTCATTCTCGAGCTGTTTTGCCGTTATAGGTTCTATACCTAGATTTGGCAAACCTTTTTCGCATCCGAAACGGCAGACTTTTGTGTTCCGTTCTCGAATGCATAGTTTTGCATTGATCGAACGCACTCGGTGATTATACACTTTCGTTGTGCGTTCTAGAATTCGTTCGCCGTTCTAGAACTGATGGCGCCACTTGCGCTTCCCGAGCCTCTCTGAGTGCGATAGTAGGTGCCTCGAGCGGAGCTTGGAATGGGAATGGCCCTTCGTGCAATCGGGCGCTGAATTTGCTCAGAACTTCTCGGTTGCCCCGCCGCTGCAACATGCGCGCAGATGTCTTGCGGAAGAAATTGACAGGCGGCAGTGTTTCGGGGCGAACGAGACTCTAGAATGCCCTCTTTCGCCCGTCGGCCCAAGAGGGCTCCGAAGGCCCCTACAGGGCTCTCGGGGTCCCAAAGAGTCCCAAGAGAGCCCCACAGGCTGCCAAAAACGCCCACACGAAGCCCCAAGACAGCACCAAGCTTCGAATGTCTTTATTGCTGACTCCTGGTTTCTTCGCGACTGTCCGCAGCCACGAAAGTCTCAGGATTCAGCCATGACTGCCTTCGCGACGCCCCTACGAGAGGTACGTCAACCTACCAGAGGATATCAGAACACTGCACGTTCAAACGCTTTCTTGGGCAACGTAAATCACATTATAATTGTTGGCTGGTGTGGATACGCGAGCCGTCGAGACTTGCGGTTTGGCAGGGCGCGGCCGGACTGGCTAAACCTATGGCGCAACCTGTGGAGTGCAGACTGGAAACTTCGGAATTTAAACGTAAGGGGGGAATCTTGAATTGGGAGAGCGCCGGGTGTCTGGCGCAATACCAAGATAGATGACGCAGCCAATGGCGCAACCTATGGACTGTAGACAGAGTATGGTAGTCGCGATTTGGTAGTGTGCAGAATTTCTGGCGAGTCAAATGGAGCAGCGTATGAAAGATCGACCAGGTGTTTGGGGCTGTCTTGCGAAACCTGCGGCGCAACCTGTGGACGGTAGACAGAATATGCGAACTGAGACTTGGAAGTGTGCGGGGTGTCTGGCGCAGCCCATGGCACGACGTATGGAGGGTAGACAAGGTGGGGGCATCGTGATTTGGTAGAGCGTGGGCTGTTTTGGCGAAATCTAAATGGCGCAAGTTGTGGAAGGCAGACAGGGGGGGTGAAATGGCGATTTCGGAGTGCGCGGGGTGTCTGGCGCAGCCTATGGACAGAGTGTGGACACCGCGACTTATTTTGCGCAGTATGCAGCGCAACCTATGGCGCATGCTGTTTACGGTCTCTAGGCGAAATGAGGCTCGAAATGATGAGGCGGATGGGTCGGGCCGAGCATAATGAGGCTTGCATAGGCACGAATATTCGAAGGACAACTGAGGAGGACGATGGAATTCCTAGACCCTTCGGAAACCATCTGGAGGATTGTCGATCGGCGCTCCTCATCGACGCTGATGGAGAACGCATGCAAAGCCTCATTGATGATGCACTTGGTCTCGGCCGTCCGGAACTTCCCCGACGTCAAGACGATCACGGCGTTGCCCTCATCCGCCTTCTCCTCGACCTTCGGCTCCTCAGAGGCAGCAGGGGCGTATGCTTCGGTCGGGCAAGTCCTCCTATAGGCGGCTTTTGGAATAACAAAATCAAGCATAGCCAACAACTATTCAAAAACAGTCAGAAACTAGTCGAAACATCGTCCCCAGACTATTTTCTGACTATTTTCGAATATTCCTCCTGTAGAGGGACGTACCCGACTTAAGCGGATGCTTGGAGAACAAGCCCGCGTCGATCAAACCTTTTCGGAACACGCGGGAACAGGGTGGGGTCCTTCCGTCAAGCACGTAAGGCAAACTGAAGACGTCCTGGCACTCCGGGCGGAACAACTCTTCCTCGCAGGCTGGTGCCGGTCTGAGCTCTCCGCTCCCGAAACTCTCGCGCCAGATCCGTTCAAAGGCTTGCCAGCTCGCAAGATCCGCCTACGATCTCCCGAGGGTAACATTAAGTCGGGCATGCCCCCCAACAGGCAGATTTTCGACGAAAAATTTAAAACATACTCGAAGAATGTGCAACATGACAAAATTAGCCTAGCGAAGGACCCAACCATATGCAGCTGTGAGTACCGCAATAGTGAACATCTCCTTCGGCGCGGCGCCGCCATGCCAACGCAGCCACTGGGAGCTTCGGTGGAGCTCCCTATGGGGCCACGAAGCGTGTAAGGGGTGTGCCGAAATTGGTGCGGCGCCGCCATGCGAACGCAACCACTGGGGCCTTCGGTGGAGCTCCCTATGGGGCCACGAAACGTGTGAGGGGTGTGCCGAAATGGGTGCGGCGCCGCCATGCCAACGCAACCACTGGGGCCTTCGGTGGAGCTCCCTGTGGGGCCACGAAGCGTGAAAGGGGTGTGCCAAATTGGGTGCGGCGCCGCCATGCCAACGCAGCCACTGGGGCCTTCGGTGGAGCTCCCTATGGGGCCACGAAAAGTGCGAGGGGTGTGCCGAATTGGGCGCGGCGCCGCCATGCGAACGCAGCCACTGGGGCCTTTGGTGGAGCTCCCTGTGAGGCCACGAAACGTGTGAGGGGTGTGCCAGAATGGGGGGTGGAACCGCATGCGGGCGCAGCCACTGGGGCCTTCGGTGGAGCTCCCTATGGGGCCACGAAACGTGTGAGGGGTGTGCCAGAATGGGTGGTGGAACCGCATGCGGGCGCAGCCACTGGGGCCTTCGGTGGAGCTCCCTATGGGGCCACGAAACGTGTGAGGGGTGTGCCAGAATGGGGGTGGAACCGCATGCGGGCGCAGCCACTGGGGCCTTCGGTGGAGCTCCCTATGGGGCCACGAAACGTGTGAGGGGTGTGCCAGTGGGGTGGAACCGCATGCGGGCGCAGCCACTGGGGCCTTCGGTGGAGCTCCCTATGGGGCCACGAAACGTGTGAGGGGTGTGCCAGAATGGGGGGTGGAACCGCATGCGGGCGCAGCCACTGGGGCCTTCGGTGGAGCTCCCTATGGGGCGAAACTGTGCCCCGCATGCGGCAGCCACTGGGGCCTTCGGTGGAGCTCCCTATGGGGCCACGAAACGTGTGAGGGGTGTGCCGAAAATTGGTGTGGACGCATGCGGAACGCAGCACTGGGGCCTTCGGTTGAGCTCCCTATGGAACCACGAAAACGTGTGTGAGGGGTGTGCCGAAATGAGGGGTGGAACTGCATGCGAGCGCAGCCACTGGGGCCTTCGGTGGAGCTCCCTATGGGGCCACGAAGCGTGTAAGGGGTGTGCAGAGCGCAGCCACTGGGGCCTTCGGTGGAGCTCCCTATGGGGCCACGAAGCGTGTGAGGGGTGTGCCAGAATGGGGGTGGAACCGCATGCGGGCGCAGCCACTGGGGCCTTCGGTGGAGCTCCCTATGGGGCCACGAAAGCGTGTGAGGGGTGTGCCAGAATGGGGGGTGGAACCGCATGCGAACGCAGCCACTGGGGCCTTCGGTGGAGCTCCCTATGGGGCCACGAACGTGCGAGGGGTGTGCCGAAATTGGGGGAGGAACCGCATGCGAACGCAGCCACTGGGGCCTTCGGTGGAGCTCCCTATGGGGCCACGAAGCGTGTGAGGGGTGTGCCGAAATGGAGGGCGGAACCGCATGCGAGCGCAGCCACTGGGGCCTTCGGTGGAGCTCCCTATGGGGCCACGAAACGTGTGAGGGGTGTGCCAAAATGGGGGGTGGAACCGTATGCGAACGCAGCCACTGGGGCCTTCGGTGGAGCTCCTGATGGGGCCACGAAACGTGTGAGGGGTGTGCCAGAATGGGTGTGGGAGGGGAGGGAGGGGGCAGCGGGAGGAAGGAGACGCGGGGCACCGGCTCTTCAAAACGAGGACCCAACAACACAAGTTGGTTGGGAAAAACAGTCAACGAATCGTCTCCAAACTATTTTTCCCGGAAAGGGCTCGAGCCCAGGGTTCTCTTTTAGAGGTTTACCCCCGGATCTGACGGCTGATGGGCCGGCGAAATTATTCTGCGATAAATTACGTGCGGGAGTAGGGCCGGCGGAATTATTTTTGAGGATGTCCCTAGCGAAACGCTTGTTTTTCCCGGAAAGGGCGTGGGCCCAGGGTTCTCTTTTAGTTGGTTAACCCCCCGGCCCCCCTGCGACTTGGGCCGGCGAAATTATTTTGCGAGCGGGCACGCACGGAGTAGGGCCAGCGAAATTATTCCCGGAAAGGGCGCGGGCCCAGGGTTCTCTTTTAGCCGTTTACCCCCGGATCTGACGGGTCAAGCGCCGGCGAAATTATTTGCGATAAATAACGAGGTAAAGTGCTGATTTTTTTAGAAAAAGTGCGTTTTGTGCGTGCCCGCTCGAGGAAAGTTCGCCCCCATCTCGGATCCTCGATAAATAACGGGGTCCGCAGACCCCCGCTTTCCCTCGTAAAAAAGAGGGTGCGGAGCGTTTTTCGCAGAATCCTCGAAAAATAACGGGGTCTGGAGCCCCGACCGCGACTCGGAAAAGCGCCCCGCGCGCAGGAATTCCGAGGATGTCTCGCGCGTGCCGCGTCCCGCGCGCAGGAATTTCGAGGATGTCTCGACTAATTCGCTTGTTTTGTCAGGATTTCTTAGAACTTTGGCAGGATGTCTCGAGCGAAACGCTTATTTTACATAGTTTGTGGAGGATGTCTCGAGCGAAACGCTGGTTTTCGCAAAATTTGGAGATGTCTCGAGCGGGGGGCCAGAATTCAGAGGATGTCTCAGGCGAAATGCTTGTTTTCGTGTCCCGCTCGCGGGAATTCCAAGGATGTCTCGCGCGGGCCGCGTCCCGCGCGCAGGAATTTCGAGGATGTCTCGACTAATTCGTTGTGTTTTGTCAGGATTTCTTAGAATTTTGACCGGATGTCTCGAGCGAAACGCTTGTTTTTCATAATTTGTTGAGGATGTCTCGAGCGAAACGCTGGTTTCTGCAAACTTGGGGATGTCTCGAGCGGGGGCCTCGTGGGGGGCCAGAATTCAGAGGATGTCTCAGGCGAAATGCTTGTTTTCACGTCCCGCTCGCAGGAAGTCGGAAGATGTCTCGCGCGTGCCACGTCCCGCGCGCAGGAATTTTGAGGATGTCCCGTAGCGCGTCCCCTTGGCACGGCCTACGGTGCGACCCCATGGCACGTCCCTTGGCACGTCGCCTGGCGCGTCCCTGGGGACGTTTCGCGGCGCGTCCTCCTGGCATGTCCCCCTGACAATTAGCTCTGGGGCAGCTACTATGTGTTCAGGAAGCTCGAGCTTCAGATCCAGATCAGTTCGGTCAGGACTTGGATGCAAAGGAAGACTCGCGCGCAGGAATTCCGAGGATGTCTCGCGCGTGCCGCGTCCAGCGCGCAGGAATTACGAGGATGTCTCGACTAATTCGCTAGGTTTTGCAGGATTTTCCGTAGGAGGGCCAAGGAGAGGCCCCGAAGGCTCTGGGAGCGGCGACGACGACGACGACGACGACGACTACGACGACGTCTCTTGGGGTTCTCTTGGACGGTTTGTAGAGTCCACGCTTACATGATCGACGGGTCGAGGACAGCGCGACGACGACGACGTCGCGGTGGCGGCGGCGTCCACCACGACGACAAAGTCTCATCTTAGAGCCTTGCGTGGGGGGGTCTCTTGGGGTTCTCTTGGAGGGTCTCTGGAGGGTCTGTAGAGCCCACGCATACACGATCGAGGGATCGAGGACAGCGCGACGACGACGACGACGTCGCGGTGGCGGCGGCGGCGACGACGACGACGACAAAGTCTCATCTTAGAGCCTTGCGTGGGGGGGTCTCTTGGGGTTCTCTTGGAGGGTCTCTTGACGGTTTGTAGAGCCCACGCTTACACGATCGAGGGATCGAGGACAGCGCGACGATGACGACCACGACGCGGTGGCGGCGGCGGCGACGACGACGACAAAGTCTCATCTTAGAGCCTCTCGTGGGGGGGTCTCCGGGGGTTCTCTGGGAGGGTCTCTTGGGGGTCTGCAGTGCCCACGCTTACACGATCGAGGGCTCGAGGACAGCGCGACGACGACGACGACGTCGCGGTGGCGGCGGCGGCGGCGATGACGACGACAAAGTCTCATCTT
>CAUYUJ010015630.1:0-90000 GCA_963575745.1 Prorocentrum cordatum
GGAGGAGGAGGAGGAGGTGGAGGAGTTGGATGATGTGGCGGAATGTGCGACAGATCGTTGCCTTGGGAGCGTGGTCCCTTTGTAATGGCTTCGGTCATTGGTTCGCCGTGCGAGGTCCCTTTCTGATTCCTCGTTGTCTGGTGTGATTGTGTATGTGTGTGTGTGTGGAGCTGTGCGTGGCCCGCCTAGTAGCTTTTAGCGGGAGAGGTTCGCTCTCGCCCCGCCGACCAAAACGTGTGTGTGTGTGTGTGTGTGTGTGTGTGTGTGTGTGTGTGTGTGTGTGTGTGTGTGTGTGTGTGTGTGTGTGTGTGTGTGTGTGTGTGTGGGGGGGGGGGCGGGGCGGGGGGGGGAGGCAAGCCGCGTTGTTTGGAGCAGAATATGGGGCTAGCCTGGGAGCCCAGCCTTGCCGTCATGCGTTCGTTTCTGGGTTTCTGGGTCCGTCGCATGTGGCCCCGTTCCGCTGGGTCCGCGGGGTCTGGGGGAGCGTTGGTCTGGGGGAGCGGGGGTTGTGTGGGGTCTATCCTCGCCCCCCCCACTCCTGTCTACCTTCGGCGTACCTTCAGCCTACATTCGCTGCTTTGGACACGCGTACCTTCATCGTACCTTCGGCGTATTTTCAGTAGCGTCTCTAGTAAACAAAGACAATACATATACCGCGTACCTTCAGCGTACCTTCGGCGTACTTTCAACGAGTGTGTCAGACGTACCTTCAGAGAATGATACCGGAGAAAAAACATCCAATTATAATCCTTTTAGGGCTATAGTAATAGGGCTATGGGGCTATAGGGCTATAGGCTGTAGGACTAGTATGGCTATAGGGCTATAGGGCTATAGGGCTATTAGGGCTATAGGGCTATAGGGCTGTAGGGCTATAGGGCTGTTTGGCTCTTAGGTTATAGGGTTATAGGACTGTAGGGTTATTAGGGCTATGGGGCCATAGGGCTGTTAGCGCAAAAGGGCTATAGGGCTATAGGGCTATAGTGCTATAGGGCTATAGGGCTATATGGCTATATGGCTATTGGGCTATAGGGCTATAAGGGTATAAGGCTAAAGGGCTACAGGGCTATAGGGTTATAGGGCTATATGGCTACAGGGCTATAGGGCTATTAGGGCTATATTGCTATAGGGCAATCGGGCTCTTGGGCTATAGGTCTATCGGGCTCTTGGGCTAAAGGGCAATAGGGCTATAAGGCTATAGGGCTATAGGGCTATAGGGCTACCGGGCACCAGGGCACCCGGGCACCCAGGCACCCGGGCACCTCCGGGCACCCCTGGGCACCTCCAGGCGCCCCTGGGCACCTGTGCACCCGGGCACCCGGATCGGCGACGAACCTCACCTAACCATATGAATCCGCTAGGACCCCTTCAGAGGCAAGCTCTGATTGGGAACCTCTACAACGAGTGTGTCCGACGTACCTTCAGAGTACCTTTGGCATACCTTCGGTATACCTGCGCCGTTTACCAGGGATCGAGCGTTCTTTAGACGCATTTTGGCACGAGGAGCGCGAATCCAGTGGAATTTACGATGGGGTCGTGGCACTGGAAGCGCGGACGCAGAGTGATTTACTAGGGATCGTGGCTTTGGGGTAGCGGACGCAGCACCGCTTACTGGTGATCGTGGCGTTGAGAGTGCGGGCCCAGCGGAATTTACGATAGATCGTAGGCCAGGGAGCGCGGACGCAGCGCACTCTGCGAGGGATCGCGTGGCCCATGACACCTCGACGAGTAATGGGGCGCGAAGGTTCCAGAAGGCTCCAGGTGATCCGCGGCGCGTTCTTGGCGCGTCCCGTGCCACGTCCCGTGGCACGTTTCCTAACGCAATTCCCTGGCACGTCCCCGGGCACGTTCCCTGGCACGCTCCGCGGCGCGTCCCGTGGCGCGTGCCCCTGGCACGCCGCCCGGCGCGTCCCTTGGCACGTCCCGTGGCACGTCCACTGGCACGTCCCGTAGCGCGTCCCCTTGGCACGTCCCGCGGTGCGTCCCCAGGGCACGCCCCCTGGCGCGTCGCTTGGCGCGCCCCTTCGGACGTTCCGCGGCGCGTCCTCCTGGCATGTCCCCCTGGCATCGCCGAGCAGTGTATGCAGTTGAGGTCTTCCGCAACGGCTCCATGCCTCGCAGTTCTCAATCCCTTTCCGGGTTCGTGGGTCGATCATGTTTTGTCCTCCGTGTATCTTTCTGCTTCCTGCCTCTGTCGTTCCTCGCTCCGCCCGCACGTGCTCCGCCAGCCGGCGTGACAGCGCGTGCATGCTATTCCAAGGCATTTGTCTTTCCTTCCCGCGGCCATTTGTGCTCAAGTTGGTCTGGGTCAAGGCAGGTCAGTCGTGTTGTTCAAGCCAGGCTGGCAGTGTGGAAACTGCGCTCACATTCAGAGCACAATGTTCGGCTCGCTTGTCATGGCATGCTGCGGAGGCAGGTGGTACGTTTACGTTCCAGGTATCGGTTACGTCCCTGTGAGTTTGTCGCGTGATCCAAAGGATGTTGCAGCAATCTTGGTCGCTACAACGGTCTTACTCTCACAAGTGGCAGTTACCGTCGATGTGGTGTCTCTGTTTGCATCCTGCCGGGGTCGTCCCAGCAGTGGTTGTGGCAGATATGTCAGATGTATGTTTCGTTTCGCAGCGTGGACGATGACTGCGTCTGTGTTGATGCTGCCGTACGCGATCCATTTTTATTTGGGAGAGTCACCGTCACCCTTTCAGTCAATTCAGGCGGTTGCCGTAATGGCAGCTGATACCGAAGAAAGAATGAGCATGTATGAGTCGTTGAATGTTGAGGTGCATCGAATCCCAGGTCTTCTGAACTCAACTGAAGCCGAGGCGGTCACTCAGAGAATTTGGGACTTGCGAGATGAATGGACATCTCGCCCAGATCCGTGGACCCATCGCGTCCTGCCCATCTTCACTCTAGGATTGGCGACATATATAGATGATCACCGAGCAGACAGTTTAACTTTGCACACGAAAAACAACATACTTGGCAGCAGTTTCGGATGGCTCTACGGGCGCATCGACGTTGCTTTACAATCTTTAATCGACAAGCCAATGCGATACGATGCAGAGATGAGGACGCTCCCCGGATTTCACATTTTCATGAACAGCCAGCTTTTCAAGCACAACACAGTAAGAGTTCACAATGATTTGAATTACAGGAACGCGCAGTTTGGTTCAACCATTGCAGAGGGGGGCACATTGAGAGAAAGCGACCTGTGGTCCTTTACGTTGCCTATTGCTCTTCCGTCATCTGCTGGCCTTAACGTTTACGAGAACAAAGTTTGCAGTGAAGGTGAACACATTGCCGCTCAATGTAAGGATTATGCTTTGGACGAAACTCCATTCAGACAGGAGTTTCACAGGTACCATGTCGGAGAACTGATTGTACATAGAGGTCTCGTGGTACATCAAGTCGCAAAGTCTGAATACCAGGGTCCTGGTGAAGTTAGGATAACTCTCCAAGGCCATGGAGTTTGCAACCAGCAAGAGTGCCATCTGTACTGGTAAGCTGAGGTCTAGCTTCTTCACCCCGTTCTCTTTCTCTTTCCCCCCCTTTTCCCCCTCAATTCTCCCCCTCCTCCCTCCCCTGGCTTCTGGCGCGGGCGGCGGGGCCAGACAGGTGGTGTACAGCCTGAGCAGCATCCAGGCCTCACAGCTGACTCAATGGCTTCGGCCCACGCTGACACGCCAGTTATATCATTGAACATTAATCAGCCACGGCATTCGCCTGTGGTGCGATTCTCCCAACATGTCTCACAATGGCATTCGCCTGTGCTGCGGTGCCATCCAACATTGCCCATTCCAGAGCATCTCTCCCCCCCGTCAAGATGGAAGCCAGCATTTTCCAGGAAAGGGCTCCAGCTCAGGGTTTTCTTTCAATAGGTTTACCCCCCGGAATCGACTTGAGGTGGGGCAGCGAATTTCTTTTGCGATAAATCACGAGGAAGGGGTGGGCCAGCGAATTAAGATATTGAGGATGTCCCTAGCAAAACGCTTGTTTTTCAGACTTTGTTGAGAATGTCTCCAGCAAAACGCTTGTTTTGTGTTGTAGATTGTTCTTTCCTGGGGACCAGAATTCAGAGGATGTCTGAAATGTTTGATTTCACGTGCCCAGATCTTGAGGATTTTTCGAGCGAGACGTTTGCTTTCACGTGTCCAGGTCGCCCAGGCGGATGTCTAGCATGAGGAGGTGTTGAGAACGTCTCGAGCGAAACACTTGTTTTCATGTGCCCAGGTCACACAGGCGGACGTCTAACATGAAGATGTGTTGAGGATGCCTCGAGCGAACCACTTATTTTCACGTGGCCAGTTCGCCCAGGCAGATGTCTAGCATGAGGATGTGTTGAGCGAAACGCTCGTTTTCACGTGTCCGGGTCACCCAGGCCGCCGTCTAGCTCGAGGATTTGGGCAGGATGCCTCGAGCGAAACACTTGTCCCCAGCACGTTCCGTAGCGCGTCCCCTGGGCACGTCCCGCGGTGCGTCCCCATGGCACGTCCCCTGGCACGTCGCCTGGCGCGTCCCGTGGGACGTTCCGCGGAGCGTCCTCCTGGCATGTCCCCCTGTCAATTAGCTCTGGGGCAGCTACTATCTGCTCAGGCAGCTCGAGCATAAGATCCAGATCAGTTCGGTCAGGACTCGGACGCAAAGGTGGACTCGATCCACAACGCTATAGAGCACAATCGCGGCATGGCGCATCGCACTTCAGCACGGCGCCGCACAGAGCAGCCCTCGGCACGGTACGTCGAGATCGATACACTCAGCACTGCAGCCTGGCACGTCGCCCGAGCAGGTGTCCTCGAAACGCTGCCATGCCTCACACTATCACGTTCCTTTCCGGGCTCGCGGGCCGATCCTCCTCCTCCTCCTCTCCCCCCTCCTCCTCCGCCTGCCTGCGCAGCGTGCTCTTCCCCGCCCGCCGAGCGGGAAGCGCCCCGACGAAGGGCGTCGCTCGGGCGCACCTCTCGGCCCGCCTCCCTCCCTTGCCTCCGCCACGGCGAGGACGCTCTGCTCGGCGCGTCGCGGCGGCGGCCCCACGCGACAGCAGCCGATGGCCGACGGCGCGCCCTTCTGCGACGCCCGGCCGTGGCGCGTTCTCCCTCCCTCTCCCGCCCTGCTTGGTTTCCCCTCTCCGTCCCCCCGTCCCTCCAGCTGTCGGCCGGGTCCGTCTCCTTCCTGTCGTCCTCCTTGCCTCTCCCCCCTCCCCTTTCTCGCTCCTCGGCTCCTCGCTCTCCTGTCCGTTTTTGTCCGTTGCCTGGCCCGCTTTTCTTTGTCGGCCCGTCCCTTGGTCTGTGTGAGAGTCGCGGTGTCCGCACTGCCACGCAGGCGGATAGCCCGGCGTGGTCTTGTGCTTTCTCCCCCTCCAAGCTTCAGTCAGGGAGTGGTAACTGTAGTAGAGCGCGGGATTGTTCGGCTGGACGCTGCCCCGAGGCCAGCCTTGTCCCGCCGAAAACAGGAGTGAGACCCAGGCGCCAGAGGGATGGAGGGGAGTCGTCGATCCAGTCGACTGATCCGCCGCAGTCGTCACCTGGTAACCACCCCGCTCACGGCTCTTGAATTTTCGATGAATAGCGAGATGCAGCCGTGTTTTATTTAAAAAATGCGTTTCGCGCGTGCCTGCTCGAAGAAACTATGCCCGCGATCTCGGATCCTCTATACATTATTCACTGCGTGGAGCTCCCCATATGTGCATCTATTCGCATGGAGCTGTCCGTCGTGAATGTCTAGACGCAAGAGCTTTCGAATATAAAAGGGCTTCAGTTGTGGCGGTCTGGTCATGAATCTAACTGCGAATGAATTGGAGTGTGAATGAGCCTCAGTAGTACGAGCGCGTCTCTGCGCATGAGCCTGGGGCCTCCTGGGGCCTCCTGAAACCTACTGGGGCTTCCTGGGGCCTCCAGGAGCCTCTTGGGGCCTCCTGGGGCCTCCTGGGACCTCCCAGGGAGGCTTCGTGCCCCAGGAGAGGCCCAATATATAGCAACCGACGTACATAAAACATTGCGGATTGGAGCCACAGGAGAAGGGCAATCTATAGGAACACACGTAAAGCACCAAGGACTCGTGCCCCAGGAGAGGCCCAACATATAGGAACATGAGTAAACACATAGGACTGTGTTCACAGGAGAAGGACAATCTATAGAAACATACGTATAACTTGTTACGTCAAGGATTCGTGCTCCAGGTGAGGCCCAATCTATAGGAGCATACGTAAAACACATGGGATTGGAGCCACTCCTGTTGCCTTCTGAGGCCTCCTGCTCCTGGGGCCTCTCGGGGCCTCCTGTTGCCTTCCGAAGTCTCCTGGCGCTTCCTGTGGCCTCCTGGGGCCTCCTGTGGCTTCCTGAGGCCTCCTGGAGCTTCCTGGGGCCTCCTGGAGCCTCTTGGGACATCTTGTGGCCTCTTGAGTCTTTCGGTGGCCTCCTGATGCCTCCTGGGACCTCATGTGGTCCCTAGGGGCCTCCTGGAGCCTGTTGGAGCATCCTGTGGCATCCTGAGGAGAGCCTGTGCCCACGAGTCTGGCCACCCAAACTGGCAAGCCGAACGAGACATCCTCAAAATCTGGCCCACCTGGGGGGTGAACATGAGCGCCTCGCTCGAGACATCCTCCAAATCTGCTCCGAAAGCGAAGGATGTTGGGACAGAAACCAGGCAAACCGCTTGAGACATCCCCACAAAACGGCCGCGAACGGGACCGTGTCATACCCCTCGGCAGCCCCCCTTAGGGGCGTGAAAATGAGCGCCTCGCTCGATGCATCCTCCAAATCTGCTCCGAAAGCGAAGGATGTTGGGACAGAAAACAGGCAAACCGCTTGAGACATCCCCACAAAACGGCCGCGAGCGGGACCGTGTCATACCCGGCAGCCCCCCTTAGGGGCGTGAAAATGAGCGCCTCGCTCGATACATCCTCCAAATCTGCTCCGAACGCGAAGGATGTTGGGACAGAACACAGGCAAACCGCTTGAGACATCCCCACAAAACGGCCGCGAACGGGATCGTGTCATGCCCCTCGGCGGCTCCCCTTAGGGGCGTGAAAATGAGCGCCTCGCTCGAGACATCCTCCAAATCTGCTCCGACAGCGAAGGATGTTGGGACAGAAAACAGGCTAACCGCTTGAGACATCCCCACAAAACGGCCGCGAACGGGACCGCCTCGGCGGCTCTCCTTAGGGGTGCTGAAACCAGCGCCCAGCCTGAGACATCCTCACAATCTGCTGTGTGTAGAGTAAGTCAGAAGGCCTGAGTATGAGTAAGTCTTGGTATGAGTGAGCCTCAGCATGAGTAAGTCTGAGTATGAGTAGGTCTGAGTATGAGTAGGTCTGAGTATGAGTAGGTCTGAGTATGAGTAGGTCTGAGTATGAATAAATCTGTGTATGAGTAAGTCTGTGTATGAGTAAGTCTGGGTATGAGGAGGAGGAGGAGGATAATAAGAGTAAGAAGAAGTAGTAGGAGGCGTCCAAGTAATAACAAGAACCCCATCTTAGGATATGGGGAATAACAGGGTCCGTAGGCACTTTTCTCGTCGGCGGCGAGGTCGAGTTAAACTGCACCAGCGGTCAAGCAAGTCGGGGCTGCCGAAGAGCAAATTGTTCGGGTCCGCAGACACACGTTTCCGTTGTAAAAGAAACGTGCGGAGCGTTTTGCGCAGAATCCACGATCAAACCCAAGGTGTGGAGACCCTAAGTTTAAGCATACACAGGAAGCATGGAACAGTGTTTTTTTTGCGTGCCCGCTCGAGGATGGCGCGTCCCGCGCGCATGAATTTCGAGGATGTCTCGAGCTCCGCGCATGTTTTGCAGAAGGGAGGTTTGCTTTTTGCGTGCTCGCTCGAGGATGGCGCACCCTGCGTGCCGAGTTTCTGAGGATGTCTCGGGCGAAACGCTTGCTTTGCAACGCTTGAGGAGGAGAGGAGGAGGAGGAGGAGGAGGAGGAGGAGGAGGAGGAGGAGGAGGAGGAGGAGGAGGAGGAGGAGGAGGAGGAGGAGGAGGAGGAGGAGGAGGAGGAGGAGGAGGAGGAGGAGGAGGAGGAGGAGGAGGAGGAGGAGGAGGAGGAGGAGGAGGAGGAGGAGGAGGAGGAGGAGGAGGAAGAGGAGGAGGAGGAGGAGGAGGAGGAGGAGGAGGAGGAGAGGAGGAGGAGGAGGAGGAGGAGGAGGAGGAGGAGGAGGAGGAGGAGGAGGAGGAGGAGGAGGAGGAGGAGGAGGACGACGAGGAGGAGGAGGAGGAGGAAGAGGAGGAAGAAGAGGAGGAGGACACAATGCCCTGGCAGAGCGGGGAGGGGCGGTGCCCCTCAGGCGACAGATCGGTATGCGATCAGTGCGACTGATCGGTGTGCGACATGGCAAAAACGGCGACAGATCGATGGGTGTCGGGTGCATGGGGTGCATGACCGGCCAAAGCAGGTGACTGCATCGCAATGCCCTACGTACTCGCAGTCGGCGAGGGAGTCGTCCAGGGAGCCCGCGCCATGCCACCGCAGCTCTCCAGACCTTCTTGCTCTGGCCCCCCAGCCGTTTGATCCGGGCCACGAGCTGCTTCTCGGAGGCGCCCTTTAGTCCAGCCGGGTGTGTGGCCGAGTCGGAGTCGTCGATTGATTTGCGCTGGCCAGTCGGGCCAGCCGACACTCGCGGGGCGCGCGTGCCAGCCTGTTGCCGCTCGCGTGCTGGTAGGGAGTGCAGGAAGTCGATCACGATTTGTCTGGGGGCCAGTTCTGGGCGAGCTCGCCCCTTCCCTTGGGTTCTGCAATTCCAGGCGAAGTGATCCCAGTGTTTTCGTGGCCACGGGGAGTCAGCCCACGCCTCGTTGACCATCCGCCAGAGGCCACCTTGCCCTAGTCAGGCGATGCAATGTCTGTCACCAGACGGTGCCCCCGCGGCGGGCGCGTGGGTCATGGTTGGTGGGTGTCAGGCCAAGTCGGAGTCGTCGATTGCTTTGTGCTGGACAGTCGGGCCAGCCGAGACTGACGGTGCGCGCGTGCCAGCTGGTTGCCGCCCGTGCGTTGGTCGGGAGTGCAGGAAGTCGATCACGATTTGTCTGGGGACCATTTCTGGGCGAGCTCGCCCCTTCCCTTGGGTTCTGCAATCCCAGGCGACGTGATCCCAGTGTTCACGTGTCCACGGGGATTGAGCCCACGCCTCCTTGACCATCCGCCAGAGGTCACCTTTCACTAGCGGGGCGATGCAAGGTCTGTCCCCAGACGGCACTTCCGCGGCGGGCGCACGGGTCACGATCGGTGGGGGATCGGCGGGAGGCGCGCGTTCGTCGTGCTCCGCTGCCTCTGCCGCCCGCAGCGACGGCAGCCAGTCTGCTGTCCGCGACGCAGTCCACGAGATAGCCGGCGTGCGAGGCCGTTGGACTTCCGCTCGCGCGCCAGCGTCGCTCGCAGCTGTGCTGTCCGAGCGCGCCGGGTGGCCGCGCGCGCCCGGGCCCGCTGGAAGCGGGCCACCTCCCGTCAGCGGGAGGGAGAGGACCCCGCGAACCATCCCAGAAGGGTGGTCAGGTGGACGAAGCCTGTTGGCACGGTCTGTCGAGCTCGGGGGACTTGCGCCCGCCTTCCGAGCTCGCGACGGCAGCTGGCGGTCGGGTGCCCATCTCTGCCGCCTGGTGTTGTGTCCCTGGGAGACGCATTGCCTACCAGGTGGTCGGCCGCGTCCGCGTGGTCCGCCCATTGGGGCCGACTGCCAGGGCAGCGCGCAGGTCATGCCCCAGCATTGCGCGAGCTGTCGTCCTCTGCGCTGGCTTGATCTGGTGCCAGCGGCCGGGGGGGCGCGAAATGGCCCTGCGCGACCAGTCGGCGCTTGGCGAGCTCGTCTTGTTCGTCGTGCTCCGGACTATCCCCCCGAATCAAAGTGCTCATTCCTTCGGTCTCGTCGTCGATGACGTGCGTACCCCCCTCCGCTCTCACGCAGATCGTCGGATATTCGCATAGATCGGAAGGGGCTGCTTCGGGATCCGCGACTTCTTTTGATTCTTGCGTCTCTGCCCCGGCGCAGTGCTCATCGTTGCTTCTGTCAGCGTCATCATTGAATTTGGAGGCGGGGTAGCTTGAATGATCGGAGGGGACGCAGTCTGTTGTTTCTAGGTTGGTGGTGGCGAGGCCTGGATCAGCGGCAGCGTGGCCAGCGTCCATCGCAGATGATTCAGACGGAGGCAGTGGGTGTAGGGTCTGTCTAGCAGGATCCCGCAGGGCCTCCCAGCGCCCCGAATGGTTGGGATCCTTGATAATACCCAGATCTAGAACTGGATTGAAATTAGTGTGTAGGTCGACGCGCGCGCCACCGCCCTCCGACTCTGCGATCTCTTCCATCATCGCGACACTTCCGTCGATGACGCTTTTTTTGTATGATGCTCTGCACCGCGTCTTCGACCAGATGTGTGGGGGCCGTGGTCGGATCGGAGGCGCAGATCGGTGCGTTGCTATTCGTT
Organism: Prorocentrum cordatum; assembly: GCA_963575745.1. Classification (NCBI taxonomy): domain Eukaryota; class Dinophyceae; order Prorocentrales; family Prorocentraceae; genus Prorocentrum; species Prorocentrum cordatum. The sequence continues at coordinate 10,406 of CAUYUJ010015630.1, forward strand.
GTGCTGCCGTCCAGCGTGACGCCTTCCAGCGTGCTGCCATCCAGTGTGGTACCATCGGGCTGGATATGTTTGGGGCTCTCCGTGCTGCCATGCAGCGCGATGCCAGTAGGGTCCGAGAAGCCGGTCAGATCCTCTTCGACGAACGCCGAGCTGCAGTCCTCGACCTCTGCTTCCTGAGTGCCCTCTTCCCCGTCCTCCGTCGCGTCGCCGTCGCCCGCTTCCTCGTCGACGCCGTTGATGCTGGCGCCGTCATTGTCTTCCCGTCGCCATCGTCGTACTCCTCCGTGGCCGCCCCGCCCCCGACATTCCGCAAACTCCTCCCGAGAAGAGACTTCAGGAGATGTCGACCCTGAGGGGGCCAGCGCGTTCGAGCGGCCGCGCTTTCCGTCGGTCTGGCCAAGGGGGTCCCAGATGCCAGAAGCAGCGGCGGGATCGCTGGGCCCCCGCGGCGGCTCGGCCAGCTCGTCGATGGCTGCAGCGCCAGCGCCCCTGGTGGGCGCGGCGGCAGCGTCGGCCGCCGCGGAAGCGTCCGCGGCAGCCGTGGCAGCGCCAGCGGTAGCCGCCGCAGCAGCAGCTGGCGACAAGAGTCACGGCCGCTGCGGCGGCGGAGGTGGCGCCAGCGCAGGCCGCCGTGCGTGACCGCCTCGGCAGCCGCGGCAGGGGCCACTGCCGCGGACCGGCCGCCAGCCCCAACGGCCTGCCAGCGAAGGCCAGCCGGAGGCGGCGCCAAGCCGGAAGACGGCGCGGCAGAGCTGGTGGTGCCGGCGGCGGCAGGACGGCTGGCCGAGAGGCCAGGCGGCGCGGCGCCAGCAGCCGCGGCAGCGGCGCCAGCCGCGCCAGCTGCCGCGCGCGGCAATGCCGAAGCGGCCCCGGCGCTTGCCGACAGAGCGGCAAGCCCGGCCGCGGTAGCGGCACTGGCCGCAGCAGGGGTGCCAGCCGCGGCAGCGGTGTCAGCCGCCGCCGTCCGTGGCCGCTGGGGCGCGGGGCGAGGTGTCAGCGGCGCAGGCCGTCTGAGCAGCGAGCCTGGGCATAGACGCCTCCGCCTCCAGGGGCTCGCCAAACCCTTCCCGCCCAGCGGCGGCCGCTTGGGGCGCGCCAGCCGCGCGAGCCGCCATCGCAGCGGCCTGGCCCCGGCAGCGACGGCCGGCGGCCGCCGCGGCCTCCGCAGTCGGAGCTCCAGAGACGGGGGTCAATGCGAACGGGAGTCAGCCAGGGCGCCGGATCCTGCAGGATCCTGCGAAGACGCCCTCCCTCTGGCTGAACCGGGTTAGCGAGCCGCTCGTGGCCGCGAGGCGGCCGCGCATATTGGCCGACCCGGGTTTGCGAAACCCTGCGTTGCAGTTGTTTTGTCCTGCATTCAATTTTGTGGTCGCCTGCTGACCCTGGTCTGATTGACCCATGGTAGCAGATCCCATCCCCGACGCAGCGAGGGCCGCGCCGCGCGCTGCAGCGGCCGCGGCCGGGCAGCCAGCGGCCCGCCCGCCTGCAGGGCCAGCGGCAATCGCGATGGCAGGCGGCTGGCGGGCGCTGCCGCCAGCCCACGTGGCGGCGGCGGCGGCGGGCCGGCGGCCGGACGCGAGGCGAAGGCGGCACGGCGGCTGGCCTCGAGGCCAGGCGGCACGGCTCCAGCAGCCGCGTCGGAGGCCCGGCCGGCGGCCGCGCGCCGCTGGCGGCGGCGAAGAGCGGAGCAGGAATCCAAGGGCGCGGGGGGGGGCGTGACGGTGAGAAATTCCTTCGCAGCCCCACCCCAGGCAAGCCGGCGGTCAGGCGACCGCCAGCCCGTCGGCGCGAGCCGCTGCGGCTCCCATCGAACCAGAGCGACTCGAGCCAAAATGGCAACGTATTCGTACCCCAATACGCAGACGCATCCATACTCAGCTTAGTGAGGCTGGGACTCGTCTGCCAAAGCCGCGCACAGTCGGACCAGTGACACTCATATCTAATATTCGTTCATGTTCAGATTCATTTTCAGACTTACCCGCACTTATATTCATTCAGACTTACTCACACTCACTTTCAGACTTATTTGCACTCATGTGCATTCATGTTGAGACCCGTTCTTTGTCACTCACTCAGACCCGCTCTGATTCGGTCCTCCCGTTCAGACTCGCCCATGATCGCGGCGTCGGCGGGGATATCATTCGGGTGCCCCTTCGTGGGCCCTTACGGGTATTGGATTTTCCCGTTCGCGCCCAGATTGTGGGGATGTTTGAAGCGGGGCGGACTTTTTGTCCCTTCGACTCCCATGTTTCCATTGGCGCGATGTAGCACGCTTGGACCGCCAAGGTGTGTCAGATTTTCCCGCTCGCGAACCGTTTTTTAGGGATGCCTGGATCGAGGTGGTCTTTTGGCGCTCCCGAGTCCTCTCTCTCCAGCCACGTGATCAACGCGATGTAGGAGGCGCAGCAGTTGAACATCGCAGGTGAGATCCGCCAGGTGATGTGACACTGGCCCGTTCGCGCACAGTTTGTAGGGATGTGATGCGCGAGGCTCTCGTTTTGCATCTCCAGCTCCTCTCTTTTCACAAACGCATGATGACCGTGATTTACAGTGGAAACCCATGCCACACAATATCCCGCTGGCCTCCAGGCTGCAGTGGGTTTCTTGTTTTTCGATGGTTTTGCTATGGAAAGCGTGACGTTCCCACACCAAAAATCAATGGACGTCCTGGGGTCTCAGGGCTTGGTTTCTTGTGGAAGGTTTCTTGTGGTCGAGCTCTTACTGTAGGACGCGTAGCAATTCAACGCCCCACTGGGAAAGTCGCTAGGGGATGCTGCACTTGCCAGTTGGCTGCCAGGTTGTGTGGATGTTTCGGTCGAAACTCTGGTTTAGGCACCCCCAACACCTCTGTTTTCAGAAACCCATGATGACAGCGATGTCGCAGGCTCAACACTTGGGCACACCAAAGGGTAATCGCCAGAGGGGAACATAGGGCGGCAGAGACAAGCAGAGAGGAACTCTCGAACTCGGTCTTGCAATGTTCAGTCGGACTCGTGCACAGATGCCACGCCCACGTATTCACAGAGGGAAGTCCCACAACATGATATGCGCATATCGGGATCCCCGCGTGAAAATTTGGGTGTTCAACAGCGTGCTCGCATGCACTACGTTTCTCGCGGTATTGCACATGCATTGTTGCTACATGTTGTTCGCCTCCATATACGCATCTTACAGGTATTGCGTTTTTTTTTTACGGTGAAGCACGGCAGTATAAAGGGAACAGCAGGGCAGTCTTGTCCAGGGTTTGGCATGCCACTGGGGATGATGTGGTAGCGGGGCTGGGGAGGGTTCGGCCTGGCAGGGCGTTGCGATGGAGATCAGGGCAGAATACGGGAGTGTAGGCTTCACCAACGCAGAGCAGCGCAGCGTGGACAGGCAAAGGCAGGGCAGGGCTTCGCATGATAGGGCAGAGCAAAGGGGGACAAGGCAAGGCGGGCCAGGGCATTACAGGTGGCAGTGCAGGACAGGACAAAGCAGGGCAGGGCATCGTCCCTCCACATGCTGGATCAGTTTTGTACCGCCTAGCGTGACACCCGTTCACGGCGCTGGACCGTACACAATGGCGTTCGGTTGTTTGAGGAGTTTGATCAGGGTGTGATCCATCGAAAGTCTGTCGATGTTTCAGGCCTCAGGTTGCAGTTCGGAGCGCTCTTGCTTTCTACAGTTTCGTGGTCTGGCTTGACGGGCAAGGTGTGCACATGGATGCCAGGAGTGCTTGCAGCCGAGCTGCCGGTGGCGTGGGGACCCGGGATCTGCTCCCGTCTGCCACGAGCGGCGAGACCCGGCGCAGCATCAAATGTCTGGCGACCCGGGCTGCGTGGACCGTTGCTTGCGAGTGACTCGTATGCTGCGAGGCCCGTCCAGTCCGACGGTCGAATCCGTACAGAGGACACTGCAGCGGGATCGGCCGGCAGTGTCCAGGCAGCCCCACGGAAAGGCGGAGCTCGAGGCTGTGCCCGTGGCCGCCGGAAGCTTAGGGGGGGGGGTGCAGGGGGCGCTTGGCAGTGCGTCCGCGCCTGGGCTGCCCACGCCGTGCGCGCGCCATGCCGATTCAGAGCGGCAAGTACAGCTGGACCGTGGGGCCGGGCTCGCTGCCTGTTCGGTGGGCACCCCGAGCGCCCCAGGGCGAGAGGCTAGTGTCTTGTTCGGGTGGGGGAGAGCTGCGTCCTTCGCCTCAGTGTCTTGGGGGGGGGTACCTCAAGACTTGGATGGGTGCAAGCACGGTGTTCGCTCCAGTTCGGGTCGACCTGGAGAAGGCCAGAGCAAACCACAAGCAGGGGGTCCCCGTGATTCGCCCAATCGGCAGTGTTTCATGTCGCCAAGACATCGAAGACGCCTACGGCGAATCGCCGCCGCCCCGCGTTCCCCGAGTGGGTTTCGAAAGCTTTCGGGGAACACGGAGTCGGGCGAGCTATCGGACCAGGTGGTTTCCAAGCTTTCGGGTTTCCTGGAGGACGTCTTGGAGGGCTCTTGGGTCGTCTTGGAGGACTCTGGCAGGCCTTTTGGGCAGTCTAAGGCTATCTTGAGAATTTGTGGCCGTTTTGGGTGCATCTTGGGGCCATCTTCGCCGTCTTGGAGGCCTTCTTGGCCGTCTTGAAGGCCATCTTGGCCGTCTTGGATGCATTTTGCAGGTCCTCTTGGCCGTCTGGAGGCCTTCTTGGTCGTCTTAGAGGCATCTTGGAGGCCATCTTGGCCGTATTGGAGGCCATCTTCGGCGTCTTCGGGGCCATCTTGGGCCGTCTTGGGCTCTTCTTGGGCCCCTCTTGGGCTGTCATGGGTTCATCTTGGATGCCTCTTGGGCGCTCTTGGGACGATGTTTGGGGCCTCTTGGGCCGTCTTGGGCCGTCGGAGAGCTGATAAGAAGAACATGCCACAATCCTTCAACGACCAAAGGCAAATCAATGTTTTTTGCCTTTTCGGCCTTCCTGGAGGACGTCTTGGAGGCCTCTTGGGGAGCGCCTCAGTCGTACGCCATCTCGGAGCCATCTTGGGCCATCTTGGAGGCTTCTTGGACGAACTTGAAGGCATCGTGGACTCTCTCGGGCCGTCTTGGAGGCCATCTTGGACCATCTTTGGCGACTTGGACGCCATCTTGGGCCATCTTGGAGGCCATCTCGGGCCAACGTGGTCATCTACGAGGCCATCTGGAGTCGTCTTGGATGATTTTTTGCGGTCGTTGAGGTCTCTTGTGGGTGGCCGGCGGGACGGGCCGAAGCCCCAGGGAAAGTTCTTCTGGGAAAAGGATCAAAACCAAAAGCGAACGGATTCAGCACGCCAGGCGCCCCTGTGATGAATCAACAGGGGGCGAAGGATCACTATCGAAGACGCCTACGGCGAATCACCGCCGCCCCCTGCCTTTTTGGAAGCGCCTATGTGGCCGAACGTTGAGGCCAGACCTGCCAAGCTATCGGACCATGTGTTCCCCGAATCGGTTTGGAAAGCCTTCGGGGAACACGTGGGCATCTTGAAGGTCATCTTGGCCGTCTGGAGGCCATTTTGACCCTTTCGGGCCTTCTTGCAGGACGTCTTGGAGGGCTCTTGGACCGTCTTGGAGGCCATCTTGAGCGTCTTGGAGACCTCTTGGGCCGTCTTGGGGGCCTCTTGGGGCTGTCTTGGGTGCCTCTTGGGCCGTCTTGGGCAGTCGGAATGCCGAGAAGAAGCAAATTCCCAGATCCTTCAAACACCGAAGACAAATCAATGATTTCGTCCTCTTCGGGCCCTCCTGGAGGACCTCTTGGAGGCCTCTTGGGCCGTCTGGGAGGCCTCTGGGGGGCGTCTTGGGCCGTCTTGGACTCTCTTGGGCCGTCTTGGCGGCCGTCTTGGACCATCTTGGGCGGACTTGGAGGCCATCTTGGGCCATCTTCGCGATTTTTTGAGGATGTCCCGAGCGAAACGGCCGTTTCAGGATTTTTCGTGGAGTTTGCGCTCCTGGAAGAGCCTCCCGGGACCCCGGCGGGACGGGCCGAAGCCCCAGGGGAGAGTTCTTTTGGAAAAAGAACCAAAACCAAAACCGAGAGGATCTGGCACGCCAGGCACCCCTGCGATGAATCGACAGGGGGCGGCGGATCGAAGACGCCTACGGCGAACCACCGCCGCCCCCTACCTTTGTGGAAGCGCCTATGTGGCCGAACGTTGAGGCCAGACCTGCCAAGCTATCGGACCATTTGTTCCCCGAATCGGTTTGGAAAGCCTTCGGGGAACACGTGGGCATCTTGAAGGTCATCTTGGCCGTCTGGAGGCCATTTGACTCTTTCTGGCCTTCTTGGAGGACGTCTTGGATGGCTCTTGGACCGTCTTGGAGGCCATCTTGAGCGTCTTGGAGACCTCTTGGGCCGTCTTGGGGGCCTCTTGGGGCCGTGTCTTGGGCCTCTTGGGCGATCTTTGGGGGCATTTGGGCCGTCTTGAGCCGTCGGAAGGCCGAGAAGAAGCAAATTTCAAAATCCTTCAAAATCCCAATGAAAATCAATGATTTTGGCCTCTTCGGGTCCTCCTGGAGGACCTCTTGCAGGCCTCTTGGGCTGTATTGGAGGCCTCTGGGGGGCCTCTTGGACTCTCTTGGGCCGTCTTGGACTCTCTTGGGCCGTCTTGGAGGCCGTCTAGGACCATCTTGGGCGGACTTGGAGGCCATCTTGGGCCATCTTCGCGATTTTTTGAGGATGTCCCGAGCGAAACGGCCGTTTTTGGGAGGATTTTTGTGCCATCTTCGGCCATCTTCGCGTTTTTTTGAGGATGTCCCTAGCGAAACGGCCGTTTCAGGGAAGATTTTTTGTGCACGTTGGGGTCCTGGCCGATTTTTTGAGGATGTCCCGAGCGAACGGCACGGTGGCGGGACGGGCCGAAACCCACTGGAAGAGTTCTTTGGGAAATTCTTTGGGAAAACTCACCAAAACCCAAACCGAAAGGATTTAGCACGCCAGGCACCCCTGCGATGGATCGACAGGGGGCGGCGGATGACGGAAAGCGCGCGTTAGCGTGCGGTCCGTTAGTCTGAAGAAATTGGACTTGGGGGAGTTCAAGGGGGGTGGCATCGCCAGACCCGGATCTAATTGCCCTCCCGCTTCGTTTTCTATCGAGTAGGACGGCCTCCGGGGCTTAAAAACAGCGTTTCGCTCGAGACATCATCGGAAAACGCTTCTTGGGCGCTTCTTGGGCCGTCTTAGGCGCCTAAGACAGCCCAAGAAGCGGCCAAGACGGCGCCCAAGACGGCCCAAGACGGCCCAAGAAGCGCCCAAGACGGCCCAAGAGTGCTCCAAGAGAGCCCAAGACCGCCCAAGGCGGCCCCAAGACGTCCCAAGAGGCCTCCACGACGCCCCAGGAGGCGCCCACGAGGCGTCCCAAGAGGGCCCCAAGAGGCCAAAATCATTGATTTTCTTAAGGAAAACGTGCATTTTTAGCATATACGGCTTTTCGCCTTTCATGGCGTTGAAGACGGTCCAAGAGGCCCCCAAGACCGCCCCAAGACGGCCCAAGATGTTTCCAAGAGGCCCCCAAAATAGCCCAAGAGGGCGCCAAGACGGGCCAAGAGGCGCCCAAGACTGTCCAAGAGGCCCCTAAGAGCGCCCCAAGAAGGCCCAAGAGGCCCCCAAGAGGGCCCCAAAACGGCCCAAGAGGGCGCCAAGAGGCGCCAAGACGGCCCAAGACGGCCCCAGGACGGCCCCAAGAAGGCCCCAAGAGGCCCCCAAGAGAGCCCAAAGACGGCCAAACGCAGCCTATCCCTTCACCCCCGCAGCCCAGAAGCTCCCAGGAGGCCCCAAGAGGCCCCCGAAAAGCCCCAAAAGGTCCCCAGGAGGCACCCAAAAGGCTCCCCAAGAGCCCCCCAAGAGGCCCAAAATACTCCCAAAGGCTCTTAGCACCGCGGCTCCCAAGAGCGAGCGGTGACGTAATCGAGCTGATAAGACCAAAGCTCCCAACAGAGAGCTGCGGCGTAATAAGTTCTTGACGCCAGGGCACAGGGACGGGCGGCAAAGCGTGGACAACGAGCGGTACACGCAAGGAAAACACGGGGTTCTGGAAAGCTGGCAGCCCAAACGCGGAAAACGCAACGCGACCCGACCGCCCCCTCCAAAACAAGAAACGCGCTCAAAGAAAGCTCCGCGGCTCTCCGAGGCTGAGATAGGACAAGAGCGAGGGGAAGGGAGTCAATCAGAGGTGTAAGAACGGACGATCCAGCGATCTCGTGCGCTCTGAAAGTAAGTGCGCTTTCCGTCCCCGTGCCAAGCAGGTCTAATGGCCTTCGGCCCATCCTGCCACTGTGCCTGGGTTGTGGATCAGAGTTCTCAGAGATGCTTCCTCGCGTCCCTTTTAAGCGCTGTCGGAGGCTTCTTGGGAGCAGCTCGTGGGCGTCTTGGGAGCCTCTTGGGAGCCTCTTGGGGGGCTCTTAGGGCCTCTTGGGGGCTTCTCGGGGGCCTCTTGGGCGCCTTTTGGTGGCCTCTTGGGGCCTCTTGGGGTCCCCTCGGGGCCGAGGGCTCGAAATTTCTGTTCGGATTTCCCACCTGGACCCCCTTATCGGGGCCGTTTTGGGCCCTCTTGGACCGTCTCGGGCACCTTTTGGCGCGTCTTGGGGCCCTCTTGGGCCGTCTTGGGGCCCGTTAGGAGCCTCTGGGGCCGTCTTGGGGCGATCCTTGGGGCCTCCCGCCTTGGAGCGTCGGGAAACCGATAGGCGCGAACGCTGAAATCTTTACAAAACCGAAGGGACATCCATGATTTTTGCCTTTTGGGGCCCTCGTGGGGGTGCTGTTGGAGGCCTCTGGGGCCGTCCTGGAGGCGCCTGGGCCGTCTCGAGCCTACGTATTCGAGCCATGTTTCGGCAAGTCGGGGATCTCTTGGACCGTTTCGGGCGGGCACAGCGTCCAGAGGACTTGCAGGACACACCCCAGAACTCACGGGAGGCAGCCGGGGAACGCCCGGGACACCCCGGGGGCGGCCTGGGAAACGGCTGGTGGGGGCCCTTACAGATTTACAATCCTGGCAGCAGCAGCAGGAGCACAGCCTCTGCCTCAGCGTCGCACGAGCCTTGGGGCGCTCCGCTTCGTGCCAGAGGCACGGTGGCGGATGGAGCGCCCCCCCAGCCTCGGTCTGGCCCGAGAGATGTTTGAGGTATCCTGCGACCGCGTCCCTGGGCCCAGGGGCGGCACCCTTGTCCCCCCCCCTCCAAAAAAAAATAATATATATATATATATATATATATAAACTTGTCCCCCCCCCCTCCCCCACTCCCTCGGGCGACTGCAGCGGGCGCCCAAACGCGTTTCTGCAGTGGTGGGGAGGGCTCCAGGAGGGTCCCACTGGGGCCGCAGATGGCTTGAAGGCGCCACACGTACAGCGAGCGGATTTCGTCGTCGCTGCACGCCTTGCTGGTCAACGGGTCCTCTGCCCCAATCGGTTGCCAGCAGCCTGAGCTTCAGCACGCGTCTCGTTAACGTCAGGTGTGACTTCACCTCTAGGAGCATCTCGTCGACCTGGTCGGATAGTTCAGCCCTGCCCCCAACTGAGTGCGGCTTCCAAGGAAACGAGCAGGTCACCGCCCATGGCTTGTAGTACCTCTCAGCATTGGCCATTCGTCTGGTACGTGAGTGTCATTGAAGTTGACGCCCTTGTTGAAATCTGATTGTGCCGCATCGCGATGCCCAACAGCTGTGCTGATCTGCATCAAGTAAGCCGTGTAACCATGCAGCTCCAACGTAAAGGTCGATGCGTGGATGCGTAGCATGTCGAATATCACGGTGTACTACTAGACCAGCTTTTCGATTCGCTTGATGCTCGTCTTCTTGAAGATGCCTCGACGACCTTCGCGAACGGCCTCCGATACTCGAGTGTCAAAGGTGGTCGGTTTGGTCTCTTTGTTATCGTAGCGCTGGTATCCTGGACGTTAGCGAGCATGATTTCTGGTGCGACCAGCTCGTCGACCCTGAACTACTTGAACGGGGGGTCGTTCGTCATAATCGTAGTCGTATGTCCTGGCCGGCGTGTCCTCGAGGCGCCCTGATGAGTTTCTTGCCGTAGACTCCGGGTCGTCGAAATTCGCCCAGTGTTATTCATGTCCGATGTATCTGATAGTTTACCATTCCTTCTTGCTGTCACGCCTAGTGAGTCCGATGATCTTACCCCGTTGGACGTAGCGCTTTCAGATTCTGAGTTTTTTTCAGCGCACTCCGATCGGGATGAACCACTGCTCCTTGGCGTGCCTCTTGGTGTCGCCCATTCCCTTGAACTTCTGGGCTGCTTGGAGTCTCTCTGGGTGTAGGCCGTAGCGTTAGAGCTCCGCTTCGACCTGTGTCAGCCATTTTAGGACTGCCACGCCTGTGCCAGCTCCCGAGTCCCTCGGAGAGCAGGGCACCTCGTATTCGCCGACCAAGATGGTATGCTCTCGATCTCCAGCAGCTCGATGTTCGTGATTCGTTGTGACGTCCGCTGTCATGTGCCTAGACGTCGAGCTCCGTCGGGGCCACAGGACGCCGCGATCCGTGATGTCCGGCACACGTCGGGCCCGTGGGACGCACGAGCCTTCAGATCAAAGTTTGCCATCATCGTCTCGCGCATCTCGCTAACGTCCACCTTGGGTGGTATGGCCGCAATGCCATTCTTGATCTGCAGCCAGCCGCTCGTGCTGGCCAGCGTGCCTAGCTGCCACTTGCCAGGACGGTTCTTTTGTGTTGCTTCCTTCGTTGGGCCGGTATATGCCTGGTGTCGCTCTTCCTCCGTTGTAGCCTAGGATTGCAGTCGAAACGTCCAGAATCTCTGCACCGCTTGTTCTTCGAGCTCTTCTACTTGCCCTTGCCTGCTGTCCTGGCAGCAGGTTGACCGCTGGCTGCCGCAGTATGGTCAAGCATGTCGTCGATTTTGCTCTTGATGGGTCCGCGGGCCACTCGCGTCTTGTGAATGTTTTCTGTTGATTCACATATCGCCACTAGCACCGGATAGTGCCCATGGCCTCGATTGGCAATTCACTGGTCAGCCTCGTCCTCGATGGTGAAGATCTCCCCGGGAGAGCCGCCGTAGCCGGCGTCGTCAATGGTCGCCGTTGCGCAACAGACGTAGGCCTCCTGGTCGTCACTCCGCTCATGCCAGTAGGCGTCGTCCCCCGAAACGCTGGCAGCCTCCTCACTCTAGGTGCCGTCCTCTCCTCCGTAGGAGGCCCTTCCTCTCGGCTCACGAGGCTTGCCATGCCCGCGTCCTCGACGGCAGCTGCGACACACCGCGACGGTCCTCTCGAACGCAAGCGTCTCGTGGGCCCGCGTCTCGGCGGCCCTGGCCAGCATGGCGTGCTTCTCGTGCTGGTCCAGGCCCGGATCCTCGAGAGCCCAGAAGTCGAGGTCGCCGTCGCTTTTCTTCGCCGCGTGGTCAATCTTCTGGAGGTTTGCCTTCGCTGCCTCCCTCGCCGTGTGGAACGGCGCCGTACAGTGCCGTTTTTAACACATGCTCCGCGTGCGGATCATGTATCAAAAGTGCAGGGATTTAGCATGAAAAACAACGATGAGTTCATGCATACATTTGTTCATAAACTCATCATGTACAAACAAACTCTCTATATTCTAAAAATCCTATGTATTAAAAGCTGCCCTGTAGGCTCCGCGCCTCGGCGCTCGAGCATCTGTCTCCCTGCAGAGCGTGTCGTAGGGATCCGTGGAGCTCTCCGAAGGCCGCCTTGCGGAACCTGCCCGTCGCAGGAGCTCGACCAGCCTCTCTGCCCCGCCGGCCTCGGCGAGCTCTGCCAGATCATTCCGTTCCGCCACGGCTGATCGGGAAGTGCTCGTCGCGCGCGCAAGTCGCGATCGTTTTTTTTTTTTTTTTTTTTTTTTTTTTTTTTTTTTTTTTTTTTTTTTTTTTTTTTTTTTTTTTTTTTTTTTTTTTTTTTTTTTTATATAAAAAAAAACAATACATTATTATTATTATTATTTTTATTATTATTATTATTATATATTTATATATATATATATATTTATATATATATAAAATCGTCACCTCCATAGCATGATAGCCCCTCTTGTACCGACCGAGATTCTTCAAGCTCTCGCCGGGACGGGTGGCACTTGCTCGTGTTAAGAACATGGAAGAGACAGTGTGACCTGACCTCAACGCTCCGCTATCAGCCTCGTTTCTGGTTTGACCTCTCGAGGGCCTGGTATAGCCACGATAAGAACCTGCTCATGCCTGGCACCTCGTCGCCGTCACTTGGTGAGGATGAGAGGGAGATGACTCTTCTTCGTGAGTCCCAAGGCGCCTCGTTCCGAATTGTCAGCAGAGCGTCAAATCGCATGCTACTCTGTATACGCATGTGCAAGCACGGCTACAGCAGTGATATGCAGCGATTATAATCGCATACGTCCCTTGTCATGTTCCAAGACAAGCCGCTGGACACGTGCCTCGATACGTGTCTGGGCAGGTCCCCTGGCACATTGTCCGACGCGCCTCCCCGCGCGCCACCTGACACGACCCCGTCGACTGACACGTCTTGGAGGTCCCACAGTAGCAGTCCTGGGACTCATCACTGCGTGGACCTGGGACGCTTGATCCTCGAGCCGCGGAATGGACCTTGGCTCTCCATGATCTGCACGTGGGGCGCACCATCAACGAGAGATTGCACGTGGATTCGGGTTCACTGACGGCCCGCGGCAGGCCAACGCCAGAGGTAGAGATCCCCAGGGAGATTCTGTAGTGTCCTTCAACCAGTTGGTTTGATAGGCGCCAGCAGCCGAAGGGGGATCTAACTTCTTTCTATGAACGGGTCCGTATGCCTCCCACCTATCTGCAGCGGGACCCAATATGTCCAGGCTGCGCAGGACGATTTCGCATGCGGGTTGGGCATGCAGTTTGGTTTCGTTTGCTTGCATGCGCGCAGACATCACGCACCTCAACCCCAACAAGTTAGCCACCCATTTACATGAATGTCCTTACGGTGTTAGCAGCGCAGGTTTTTTTTTGCTTTCTGCGACAAATCGCTATGTGCATGTGTGTGTTTGGCATATAGCGCTGTTTTCCTCTGAAACTGACGCTCGCGGGGCTCCGACCGTTACACTTAACTTTCACCGCCTCGACGCTGCGCGCGAGGTCGCCACCGCCAAACAAGTGTGTGTATATATATATATATATGAGTTAGTACGCGTTTTCCACAGGAAGGGAGGCCTTCGGACACTCGTGACCCCCGACAGGTCGCGTCCGCAGCCACCCTTTTTCTGCTCGGGCAGGCCCGCCCAGGCCGCTTTGAGAGACAGCGCGTTCTCCCTTCCGCAAGACAAGTTGCACTTCCTATACTCGGTTGTGCGCGACGTGATTGCGCTCAACGCCCCGACGCGGGAGCCGACTTGCCACTGTCATTTCGAAAGGGGCCTCTCAGTGTGAGACTGCCTCGGAGGCTGGAGGGTGCCACCACATCGAGCGGATCTTGTCTCGCCAGCTCGAGGGGGTGCAGAAGCAGCTGAGTTCGACCATTACGATTCATCTGTGTGTGAGCCTTGTGTTCAGTCTGAGCCTGCTGATGTGCCTGCTGAGTTTCATCGTGGGGCTCTTGATCGGGCGGTGCGCTGGTCGTCGAGTCTCGTCAACTTCCTCCTCGTCGTCGGTTTCTGAGCAGGCCTTTCGTGGGCGCAACGGGCCAGTCACGCCATCATCGTTGCGGCTCGCCGATAAATCATGAGCGCTCTTGATATCAAGGAGAGGCAAGACTTGGTTCGATATCCAGATTACCCGAACTTTACGTGGCATCACATAATCTTGTTGGTTCGTATCTCGGCTGGCCGTGGGGTCGTCCTCACGCCCGCGCACGAGTTGCAGATTTTGGACACGGCGACGGTTCGGTTCGAGCCGCTGGCGAGAGGCCGGCCCATGCCAGACCGCTGTCGCCAGGACTGCTTCCTATTCGATCCAATCCTGGTGCGGGAGCTCAGCGAGGCCATCGCCCGAGCCAAGGTGCTGGCCGACATCGCAGGAGAAGACATCGAGGTGGATGCCGCCGAGATCTGGGTCGTCAGCGACCCGTCGCATCCTCGCTTCGGTGAGCAGGTGGAGCCAGGCATCTTGGACGACGCTGCGCGGGCCTTGCTGCGGGAGACCACGGGGGTGGTCCAGCTGGATGCGAACGACGCGAGCTCGGAGGTTCATGTTTCGAGGGTCAACTCCAACGACCTGGTCGAGCGGAAGAGCAGAGTCGGGGGAGGGGGAGGTCTTCGGTTGCTGGGCACTTACCGCACCGCGGGGGACAAGCGTATCCTGCAGGCTAAGGACGCCGTCGGGGAGCTTGAGGAGACCAAGTTCGACGACTTCCCCTTCGATGACCCCCGCGCTGCCAAGGAGTACCTGGATGGCATTCTCGAGACCACTGCCATCAGAACTGGTGCGTGGCGGCGGGAGTCTCGCCGAACAGCGGCATCGCCCATGATCACCGTATCATCCTGGAGGCGCTGCGGTTGGGACTCACGTACGGTCAGATCAACCTGGCAAACCGGCCATGGGTGAGCAGCTTGTCAGGCGGCTCATCCAGCATGAGCTCGCCGTGGAGAAGAGCGCCAGCGCCCAGACTACAGCGGGCTCGGCTACATGCTGGCGGGCTCCACCGAGGACAGGGGGAGAGTCGCCGTTCCGAAGTTCACCAAGTGGGTCGCCGAGAAGCGGCACCAGGGTGCCTTCGCGCTCAAAGAGTCCCGACTGCTACGCGAGAAGAGGCAGGCCGACGAGAAGAGGCGTGGCAAGGGCCCCAAGGGGCCCAAGGGCGGCGGCAAGTCTGGTGCCGCCGACTCGGGTCAGAACAACGGGGGCTGAGGCTCCCAAGGGGCGAGGCGCTGGTGAGTACCTGGTCGTCAGCGCTGCCCGTTCTCTTCTACTGGTGGGAGCTTCCGGTCTGTTGCCTCGAGCTCCGACTTTTGTTCGCCGCGGTCGAGACGATCGCGGTCGGCGACGTGGCGATCCCTTTCCTCTGCCTGTCCGCTCGGTGAAGGGCTCCTCCGGGGGCTCCGGACGCAGGACATCAAGACCAGCGTCTTTTGGAGTCCGTCCGTTCGCTCAATTTCTTGTATCGCACCAGGGTGTGTTCAGACAAGGGCAGCCTTTGCGAGGGTAGCCCGGGCAGGTTCACTTTTTCTCAGATGTCGATATTGAGTTCGCTTGATGATCGCATCAGCCTGTACGGCGATCGGCCGCATGACCTCCCCCGCTTGACGCACTCGAAGAAGTATGCAGAGCGAAAGACCTGTGCACTCATGAGCCACAGCACATGGCGCCCTACCTTCCCGAAAAGCTGAAGGTGACGAAGGGCGCGACCTTTCCTCTGCCTCTCGAGTTTGTGCCCCCCCTAGCTGTGTTGCGGCTGGCCGCGGACTTCCGGAAACGCATCTTGAAGAGTGGCGCTGAGCTGGAGGCAGACCGACTGGGAGGCGTGTCTGTCACTCCATACTGGTGCCCGGACTTTCGGCGCTCAAAGAAGAGCCGACGCGAGGTGTTCGCCACCCTGTGCAAGCACCAGCTCCTCACCCTCAGGCGCCGCATCTTCTCGAGGGTATCGATTTTCTTCGCCTGGAAGAAGACTGGGATGACCCTTCTTATTGTGGATGCTCGGGCCACCAATGAAAATTTCAGGGTGCCACCTCACGCCGACCTGGGCGCGATCGCGGCTCGGGCGGACGCCGACCTCAGCCTGTCGGAGCTCTCTGATGTTGCCGACAACCGCCGAGCTGAGCTGCGAGGAGGAGGCTGAGCTTTTGAAGGGGCAGGGGGGCCTGTTCTCCCTTCCTTTCTCCGGGAGCTCCCTGGACGTGGTGGGCGGCTTCTACCAGTTCCACACTTGGCGCATGGCCAGCTGGTTCGGGATGGACGACCCCGACGAGGCCAGCGCTTGCGGGATCACTGAGGTCTGGGACGATGACCTTGAGAAGATGGTGCCAGTTTTGCCTGCAGATGTTGTGTACCCGTGCTTTAGAGCGCTTAGCATGGGTTTTACCTGGGCACTACACCTCTGCCACTCAGCTGTTGATCATCTTGTTGCCGCGGGGGTTCCTGGAGGCCTCGCCCGAGCTGCCCGGGAGAAACACCGAGTACCTCGAGTGTCGTTTGTGAGCCGGATTACCTCGACTTACGTGGACAACGCCGCGCTGCTGAGTGCTAATACCGAGATGTCAGACTTGCACAATGTTTTGCAACAGTTCTCTGACCGAGGGATGCGGACACACGACGTGGTCGAGCAGACTCCTTACCTTCAACACTTTGGTGCCGTCTTCGATAGACGGCGCCGCCTACTGCATCGCCGGCCCCGTCGAGTCTGGCGGGTCTACCTGGCTGGCAAGGAGCTCCTACGCCGGCGTCGGCTTCGAGGCGAGGTGCTGCGGATCTGGGTCGGCCACGGGGTGCGCCTCTTCATGCTCAATAGGCCGGCGCTCTCCTGCCTATGGACTGTCTATCAGTTTATCCAGCGCGCCCTGGACCGCCGCTGCCGTGTTTGGGGCTCGGTCCGCCAGGAAATCAAAGTGATCCTGGGGCTCGTTTTTCTCTGTCAGCGGGACTTGGGGGCGCCGAGGCTCCGCGTGGCCTACTGCTCCGACTCCTCGGACCTGGGCTATTGCCTGGCCTTGACGGGCGCCTCCGACGCTGAGCTCAGGGAGGCCGCGGCCTACCATGAACGCTGGCGCTTCGTCGAAGAGCGAGTGGATCGACATTGTGAGCTGGTGCCCTACTTGGAGCTCTGCGATGGGGCGGTCCTCTCTCCGTTGGGGGGCTCGCCTGACGCCTGGGGGGAACCCTGGGCCGCCCCAGCCTCGGGAGCTCCGCGTCGGTCCCCGACGCAGCTCGAGCGACAGCGCGTGCAGAGGTCCAACCGTCTGGCTCCTGGTGGCGCCCGGCGAGCCCTTTGTGACCGAGTGGTTCGTGAAGACGCTGGTCGGGTGCCCCCGCTGAGTCCGAACTGGGCCCCCCTGAGCGCTGGAAGACCCTCTTCGAGCGCAAGTGGGTGGACCCGACGGAGCATGTCAATGCCAAGGAAGGCCGGGTGATGTTGACCGGCCTTCGACGGGCATGCCGCAATCCCCGTTGCCATGGGAGGCGGCTCCTTTCTTCCTCCGACAGCCTGGTCGCCTGTTGCGCCTTTGATCGTGGGCGCGGGCGAGGTGCGGAGAAGACGAACTGGGGGCTTCGCTACCTTGGTCAACGTGCTGCCGCCTGGCAGATTGGCTGTGGCATCCAGTGGGCGACTCGTCATCTGGAGGGAGTCTGGGATCCGACTGACGCTGGCTCTCGGCGTTGCGATTCCGGGAGCGACCCGACGCTCGAGGCCACCAACCTCGGCCTGGAGCGTGGCGGCCATGACATGGCCGTAGTGCGTGCCGCGTTCTGGCGCCGCCCTTTCGGTGGCGCCTCGAGTGCCCTTGCCCGTCAGCTGCGAGGCAGCCGCGACGCCGAGACTGTCTGGGCGACTGACCGCCCGAGAAAGAGACCTCAGGCACCTCCGTCACCCTCGTCTGCTCCCCGCACGGCTGCCAGTGCTCCTGCTCCTACGAGCTCCGCGACCTCAAGGGCCTCCCCTACGAGTACTTCTGCGAGAGCCACTACGGGACCCTCTGCGGGCGCTACCAGGGCTGCTACGACCAGGCCCTCCACTTCGGTTTCGGCGTCTCGTGGGACTTCTAGTGGGCCTCCTACTGGGGCCTCAAGGACTCCTCCTGGTACGTCGGCCCCTTCGGGCCCTCTCTTGGGAAATAGGCGCAGCAAAGGCTATGACCTCAGTCGTACTCTGCGGGTAAGACGTGGTGCTATTTTCCTCCAGCTCTTTGCAGGCCAAGAGGGGCTCACTCGAGCTGTGGCCTCAGTTGGTGTTCCGTGCGGTGAAGGCCTCGAGATCTCCAAGGGCCCAGGGCCCCGAGTACGACCTCCTCGACCCTGGTGTCAGGCAGTATTTAGTCAAGCTCCTCCAAAATGGCCAGATCCTGCGTGTGGCTGGGCGCCCCGTGCAGTGCGTTCAGTATCGCTAGGCGTGGGATTCGGAACGTTGAAGTTGCTCGCGACAAGGACCTCTTGGGCGCCCAGCATGCATGGTTCTCGGCTGAAGTTATCAGAGAGTCTCTGAATTCAAACGTCGCCTGTGCTCTAGAGAATCCTCTCACATCTCGTCTCTGGGGCGACTCACGTGTCTCAGTGATTGAATTGCACGCTTGTGGTCTCGAGGGCACGATCAAAAGTCCACCCGTCTCATCGGCGCTCTCCCGGGGATGGAGAAGCTGTCCAGGAAGTGCCCTGGGAACCACGTCCGTACCGTTGTTACAGGCAAGCTACGATTGTGGGATGAAGACAGGCAAGTTTTTCGGTGGAAGCAGGCGTCTCGGCATGCAGGAGCCTATGGCTCAAAGTTCTGCTTCAATGTAGCTCGACTCGTTCGCGCCCACGCGCGACGGCATCACGTACTTCCAGCATCCCGAGATGCCACGTCTCGACATGTCGTGGTGCCGGCCAGTCTCCAACAGGCGATCTCACCCAAGCTCCGACGTCGTCAACGAAGGGGCTTTCACGAGTGGCAGTCGGCCCCTCAAGTCGGTGAGGACCTCGACCTCGTCCCAGGCCGACTCATCGCTTACGTCGGTCAGCAGTGGCGGGCCACTGCCCGCGCCCAGGCATCGACCCGAAGGCAGGCGACAACGACTCGCCCGTCCCCCAGCTGTTCGACACGGTCCCGCTCCGCAGCCCCGCAACCTGGTGGGGTGCAGCGTCGCGCCCAGCACCCTGCGCACCTACAAGGCCGAGGTCGCGGAGTTCAGAGCCTGGGCAGCTGGCAAGGGCCTCGGCCTCCGGACGCCAGAGGCGGCCGACTCTGCGATGTCGGACTACTTCGACTGGCTGTTCGCTCAACGGGAGCAGCCTCAGCTGGGCAGGTGGGCCCTGTACGGCTACGCGCTGCTGCACCTCTCACACCTCGGCCGAGGCGGCCATGTGCTACCCAGAGCAAAAGCAGCGCTTAGAGGCTGGATACGGCAGATGCCAGGTCGCATCCGGGACCCTTGTCCGATCGAGGCCGTCTGGCTGATCGCTCGATGGATGCTGCTCAAGAATCAGGCTTTCTACTTCTGGTGTTCACTGGCGGTGGTAATGCAAGTGGACACCTACGTGCGACCAGGCGCCTTGCTGGACATCAAGAAAGAGGATCTGTTGCCAGCGCTTCTGCAGCGTGGCTCACGCCATGTGGACTGGGGCCTGGTGTTGGCTGGCCCCTAGCACGAGAGCTGGCAAAACGAAGTCGGGCGAGCAAGACGACACCTTGATACTTGGCATCCTCGACCGTGCCTGCGTCAATGTGTGGCCGCTTTCTTGCGCAGCTCTGTATTTTCAGACGCCTCACCCTGCCGTCTTACGAGAAGGCCGTCAAAGACGCATGAGAAACGCTGGTGTTGGGAGCCTCAGGATCGTGCCGCGTTGCTCCCGCCACGCTGGCCCCTCTACGGACGCCTACCTCGAGGCTTTAAGCTTCCAGCAGATTCAGGACCGTGGAAAATGGAAGTGCCCTGCCTCAGTCAGGCGGTACGGAAAAAACACGCCACGCTCCTTCGACAGTTGCGCAAAATGACAGCACGCCAGAGGCGAGAGGCAATTGCCGCTGGCCGCAAGCTGCCAGACCTGCTCAAGAGTGCCTTTCGCCAGTATTGTTAACTTTGCCGACCACATCCCCGCCGCCACCCGGGGCATCACATGGGTATGGGAGTCTTTTTTCAGATGTCAGATTTGCGCGTGCCACAGCACGCGAAGCGCTTCGTGACATATGCCTTCGCAGTGGCTGGAACAACTCTTCATCTTGTGTGAAAACGTTGCTCAGCGAGATAGTGAATCGGCTTTGCCAAACCCGCCGCTTCCTTGAAGGTCGCTCTGAAAGACAGTGTGAATGTGAGTTAGTACGCGGTTTCCACAGGAGGGGAGGCCTTCGGCCACTCGTGACCCCCGACAGGTCGCGTCCGCAGCCACCTTTTTTCTGCTCGCCTCCCTATCCCCGCCTGCCGCCCTGGGAGCTGAGCTCACGTCCTCTCATGAATGAGGGGGGTATTTTTCAGATGTCAGATTTGCGCGTGCCGCAGCACGCGAAGCGCTTCGTGACATATACCTTCGCAGTGGCTGGAACAAGTCTTCATCTTGTCTGAAAACGTTGCTCAGCGAGATAGTGAGATCGGCTTTGCCAAACCCGCCGCTCTGAGAGACAGTGAGAATACACTTGTTTATTTATATATATACAGATGTATATGTACTTGTATATGTACATGCATATGTATATGTATATGTCCGTTGCCATTTTGCCTCAAGCTATTGGCTCAAGCCATCTCCAGGGGGTGTTCCTCCCTCCAGGGTCAGGGCTCAAGGTCGACCACCGCCATCGCTTCGTTATGGCGCCCCTGGATCGGGTGTTGCTAGAAGTACCCCTGGCCCAAAGCACCCCCAGGATTCTCGGGGTGGCCCAGACGGCCTCCAGGGCACCCCTCAAAGGGGCCCAGGGGGCCCCAGGGGCTCCAAAATAGTGCGAAAAGCTGGGGGCACCTTGGGCCAGGGGCACTTTTAGCAACGCCCGACTGGAGTCCCCAGCCGCCCAGCGGAGGCGGCAGCGGCGGGCGCGGGCCGCTTCGGCCAACGCTGCCGCTGGCCGACCGGCCGCCGCCGTTGCCCTGTGGGCTGGCCGCGCGGATTCCGCAGGCGCCGCTGGCGCCGCCGCCGCCGCTATGGGCGCCGGTCGCCGCGGGCCCGTCCGGCACGGGACGCGCCTCCGCCTTGGGCGTCGCGGCTGCTGCGGCCGCCGCAGACGGTGTGGGCGCCGCGAACGCCGCGGGCGCAGGGGTCCCCGGCGGCGGCGCGGGCTTTGGCCGCCGTCGGAGCTGCGCGCGCCGCCGCGCCTGCTGCCGCAGCGCTGCCGCCGGCCTCTGGGCTGCGGCGGCGGCGCTGGCTCCGACGGCTGCGCTCGCTGCAGCTGCGGCGTGTTGCCCTGGCCCCACCCCCGCCGCCCTCTTCGCCGCCCAGCCCCCCAGCCTGGCCGTGGCCTCACTCGACGCCCAGCCTTGCGAGATGCCGCGCCGCACGCCCAGCCTTGCGCCCAGCCTTCCCCTTCGCCTGGTGCCCAGCCCTAAACCCAGCCCGCGTCCAGCCTTGCGCCCTGCTCGGCGCCCGTTCTTGCGCGCAGCCCTCCAGCTCCCCTCGCGCCCATCCCTCCGCTCCTCCTGCCGCCTCTCCAGGCGCCCTCCCGAGAGCCCCGTCCGCGGCCCCTCCCGACGCCCCGGGCGACGCTGAGCCCCGCGCCTCACCATGCGCCCAGCCCAACGCCCAGTCGCGTGCCCAGCCCTGGGCGTCTCCCGACGCGCAGCCCAGCGCCCACCCCGGCGCTCCACCCGATGCCCAGCCCTGCACCTCGCGGTCCGCCGCCTCCCTGGGCGCCCGGCCCGACGCCCGAGCCGACGCCCCGCCCGACGCTTTGGACGGCGCCCGGTGTCTCCCCCTCGCCGACCCTTCTGCTCTTCCTCGAGACGCCCCCGCCGATGTCGACGACGCCCAGCCCTCCTCCGACCCCACCTCACTCCCACTGGCCTTCGATCGCGCCCAGTCGCGGACTCTGCCCGTCGACGACTCCCCTGATCTCCAGCCCTGCAGCCGACCCGACTCCTTTCTCGACGTCGACGCTCCGTCTGACGCCCAGCCTGACACCATGCCCGTCGACCTTGCCGATAACACGTTCGACCATTCCGAGGCCCCCCTGGACACCCCGTCTCATCCTATTCCCGATGTCGCTCTCGACTCGCTCGACTCCCAACCCGACGGTCCCCCCCCCTCCCTTTACGACTTGCCAGATGCCCTGCCTTCAGGAAGCATTCTCAGGATAGAGCACTGATGCTCCGGGGTGCCCAACAAGGGACCTGAGGACACTCCAGCTCATGCCTCGAAGGGCACGGTGGTGGATCACGTTTCATCATAAGTCGTTAGTTGACAAGGTGGTCGATGCTTGAAGGACTATCTATAGCTCAAGCGCTAGCGAAACGCGCGTGCGTGATTCTAGCCTGCTTTTGGCTTTCGACGAGTCAAGTTTCCCTCGAAAGGGCTTTGGGTACGATGGCTGCGCATCCTGGGCCGAGGCAAGGGCTCATGGGTGACAATGCAATGTAACATCCCGGTCCTTCGCCTTGGTTGTAGCTTTCGAGGCGAAGGTTCCTTCGAACTCGGCCACAGTCTCGAAGGGTCGAGGAGCCTCCAAGGTTTACATCATGTCTGCTCGGCGCCAGCAGAAGAAACTAAACGACCTCGCAGCCATCGGGGCACACCCTCAGAATTATATTCCCCATCGGTATCACTGTTCGAACAACACTTCGGCAAGCAGCGTGTGGAGGAGTGATGGACAGTACAAATGAAGACGAGGCGAGAGGAGTCAAGAGGGACCAGGAGGTCCACTGGTGAGCAGGGAGAGGATGTGCGGCCGCACACGGACTAGGAGCTGCAAGAGACGGCGAGTGCAGAGAGCTAGCGAAGAGGGGTGCGCGTCCGCCTTGCAGGGTTCGAATCGGGAAAGTCCACGGCGTGTATTCTGCCGCCGCTGCTGCTGCATCCAGCGGCCCTTGAACATGTTCCAGTGCTTCTTGAGGAGGAGGAGGAGGGGGAGGAGAAGGAGGGAGGAGGAGGAGGAGGAGGAGGAGGAGGACGGAGGAGGAGGAGGAGGAGGAGGAGGAGGAGAGAAGGGAGGAGGAGGAGGAGGAGGGAGGAGAGAGGAGGAGGAGGAGGAGGAGGAGGAGGAGGAGGAGGAGGAGGATGAGGATGGTCTTCTCGCCCTTCCCATTGTCGTCCTCTTTCTCCTCATCTTCCCCCTCCCGTCCTTCCCTTGCCTTCCCTCTTCCCCGTCTCGTTCAGTCCTCGTTGTCGCCATCGTCCGTGTCCTCCTTCTCGTGTTCGGCCTCGCCCCGTTCCACCTTCCCTGGACAACCGACCTCCCCCAGAAGAGATTGGGGGCCAGGGCGCCAGTCGCACAAGGCGATGAGGAGGCGCTGTCCGATCCGCCCCCCTCTCGCCGAGCGGAGAGTATGCTGCTCCTCGTTGCAAGATCATTCGCCCGTTGTCAAATGATCGGATTTTGTCCCCTCCTCCTCCTTCTCCTCCTCCTCTTCCTCCTCCTCCTCCTTCAGTTAAACAATACAAATACTACTCTCCTCTCTCCCCTGGTGGCGTCCAGAGATTGTTCGCCACCCCTCCGCGTAATGGTGTTTTGCACAGGGGTTCCAGGAGTTGGCCTTCCGCGGTTTTTTGTTCAAACTGCTGCTCTCGCTGAAGCGCTGGCCTCATTTTCGGGCTACCGCTCGTTCCGAATCGTGCTCCCGCTGCAGCGCTGGCCTCATTTCTGCGCTTTCGCTCGTTCCGAATCGTGCTCCCGCTGCAGCGCTGGCGTCATTGTTGCCAGCGCCATGCCACGGCATGGTTTTCGGTCGTTCTAAGTAGGCCCCAACATCTAGAACATTGCCCCCCCGAACAACCATCGGAAGTGATTCTACATTCGGTGTCGATTCGTTGATTTTTTGGACCGCAGAAGCCCCCCCCCCCGGCCACTTTGGGGCGTCGCCACGCCATGCTATGTCAGGATACGCGTTGATCTTCAACACCATGCTATGCAATGTAATGCTATGCTCTGCTACGACATCCGACTGCGCGAATACAGACGATTTCTACGCCATGGTAAGGGACGGGAGGGAGGGGTAGGACGTCACATCTGACGCGAGCGCCCTTAGCTTGTCCTCCCCCCTCCTCCGCCTCCTCCCCCTCCTCCTGCTCCTCTCCTCTGTCCTCCTCCCCTCGTGTTCCCTCCTCCCTCCCTTCACCCATTCCTCCGCTCCGTCCGCCCTCCTCTCTCTCTCTCTCTTTCCTATTCCCTCTTTCCTTCCGCTCTCGCATTTCTTCTTCCCTCACGCTCGCTCCACGCCTATTGCCGCCGTCACAGCACTCGCATTCCGTTATACCTCGGGATGTGTAGCTTGATCCGTAAGGGCTTCGCCCCCATGCCGCCGGCCCCGTTCTCTTAGAATGGGACTTGCCAGAGCTGTGTTGGGATGTCTGGACGCTGACGTGAAGCAATGTCGGGACTTCACGCGAGGGCCAATATTCATTTACGAGGGTTTATGGCTTCGGTGGCGCGAATATTAGGTAACTTACGATGGCTTTTGGCTTCGGGGACGCGAGTATTGGATGATTTGCGAGGGTTTGTGGCCTCGGGATGGCCTCGGGGACGCGAATTTTGTACTATTTGCGAGGGTTTGTGGCCGCGGGGACGCACGCAAGTACGGTGTAAGTTACTAAGGTTCATGGCCCTGGGGACGCGAATCTGGTATAATTTTTGAAGGTTTATGGCTTCGGTGGTGCGAATATTTTGTAATTTAAAAAAGTATGGCCCTGGGCACGCGAATATGGTAGAAGTTTCAAAGGTATATGGCTTCGGGGGGTGCGATTTTTTTCTTATTGCCGAGGGATTATGGTTTCGGGGAAACGTATATTGGAATTTACGAAGGTTTATGGCCTCGCGGACGCGAATCTGGCGCAACTTACTATGGATTATGGCCTCGGGGACGCGAATATCATGTATTTTTAATGTGTCCCACGCCCCCCAGGAATTCAGAAAACGCGATCTGGGCGTGGTAAACAAAAAGCGGTTTGGGGCTCCCCCCCTCGCGCGTTCAGCAACAATTAACAGTAAGGACGCAGAAAGCAGGATTGTAACAGTGGAAACTGGAAACTGCAACTGGAACATGGAGCTGCAATCCTCATCCTCGCAGCCTGGTGGACCCGCAAGGGGGCCGGCGGATTATTGAGCCGCTGCTTGTTGCGATGTAGTTGCATTATTCTATTGCACGACTGCGACAGTCATTGTGTTTCTTGTTGCAGGCTGTTGATATACAGCAGGCTTAACGCTCCATGGCCGCGTGAATGAAAACGGAGGGGAGGATGTGCGTTCGCTGGATCCAAATCCCATCAGGGCGGAACAGTATGATTGATGAGATCCATGGTGGCAGTCTTTTTGCCTCCTCTGGATCGCCTTCCGTCCCGCTGCTAGTAGCGAGAAAGAGGATAATCAAGGGAAGCACGCATGGGTAGGGATAGGCTTTTGGCGGCAGTGTCTCGGATGGGGTGGGGGGATAGCATACCGCATGGAAGACAACGATATGAGAGGGGACAGAGTAGGCAAAACTGGGGTTTCAAGGACGTATCAAGAGCGCCAGGGACCATACCGCCAGCTCAGGCGAGGAAACCAGACCGCCAGCTCAGGTGAGGAAACCGCCACGTTCTCCTCGTCCCCCTCCTGCTGCTCCTCCTTTTTCTCCTCCTCCTCCTCCTTTTCCTCTTCGTCCTCCTCCTCCTCTTCCTCCTCACCCTCCTGGTCCTCCTCCTCCTCCTCCTCCTCCTCCACGTTCTACATTTCGCACCTGCTTCGACCAATCCGCTCTTCCTGGAGACCTGGTTTGCCGCGCCTGCCGACCTTCTTGGGTCGCATCGGGGCGACGGCATACTCGCTCGCTCGCTCGTCAGTCCTCGTGTTGCAGGCGTAGGTATCGGGGCTCAGCACCTGTGCCATCCTCGCTCCCCCTGGACTACCGCGCCGGCCACCGGGAGGCTGAGCTCAGGGTAGTCATCCCCGTTGAGGACACCGTCAAGGCAGTAGCCGCCACGCGTTGCGCGTGGGTCGTGCTGGATGATGATGGGAGGAGGACGCGGAGAAGCCAGAGGAAGAGCCAGAGGTGGAAAGAGAGGAGCAGGAGCAGGAGCAGAAGCGGCGTGATAGGTACGAGGAATAGCCCGAGGTGTAAGGTGAGGGGTAGGAGGAGCAGGGGGCAAGAGCAGAGGCAATCGCTGCAGTGGTAGCAGCATGGTGACATATCACGAACGGCAGCTGTTCTTTGAGCTTGTCAATCGCGCGCTATCTGATCCTTTTGAAGGATTCCCCGTTCCCCTTTTCTAAGTTTCGAGGGAGGCCGAGTGTTGGCCACACAGCCAGCCTGGCCACAGCTCTCATGAGCATGGGCCTCCCAGCGTCGTTTTCCTCGTTCACCTCGTCCTCGCCCTCCCTCATCTTCCCCCACCTTCACCATCTTCTCCATCTTCCTCATCGACGTCGTCGTTGTCTTTTCCCCTCCTCCCTCCCACCTGCCTTCCCACCCCCCTCCCTCCCTCCCTGTTGCCTCCCGCCTCCCCTCCTCCGTTCTCCTCCTCAGCCCCATCCCCCGCGCGCGCACAGGCCAAGGACTGCGACATCAGCATCGGAAAGAAGAAGCTGAAGGCGGCGGCGGCAGCGGCCCGCGGGTGCAGCATCAGAGGGCGCGGCCATGGGGCCCTGGTTGTGGCCGCCGGTCCAGTCCTCCGCCCTCTCCGAGCAGCTCCCACACCGGAGACCCATGCTGGGCGGTCTTGGGCGCTCTCTCGAGCCGTCCTCGTGCAGAAGCAGCGCCGCAAGACGGTGTGCCTTTGATTTTGATAGGCTTTCCCGTCCGCCCTCTCCGAATGGCTCCCACGTTGGAGCTGCATGCTGGGCGGGCTTGGGCGCTTCTTGAGCCTTCTTCGTGCAGGAGTAGCGCCACTTGCAAGACAACGGGCCTTTGATTTGTCGATCGGTCTTCCCGGGCCCGTTTTGTTCGGAGGGGCTTCCTGCTTATGTTGCTGGAGTGTAGTCGCGAGTCGGCTTGCCGCTCGAATTTCGCTCGTTTCCGGGCCCGACGTTCGGCATTTTTCACGACCTCTCTCGGGCATGACTTTTTATCATTTGTTGGTCGACTTGGGGGGCCAGGCCGGGGTTCGGTTTGGCTATCTACCCGGAAAGGCAATCTGAAGCAGTGTGAGTTTGATGCTCGATGTGATGCCGTATTGGCTCACAAACATGGGCCCAAGAGATGGTCCCAATAGGCCTCCGAGGGCGTCAAGTCGTGAAGCGGACGATGGTTGGCAGCACGATGGCCCGAGATGGTAAGGCCCCCAGAGGCCCCCGAGCAGGCCCCGAAGATGCCCGCAGAGGCTGCCAGGAGGCCCCAAGAGGCGCCCAAGAAGCCCGCGAGAGGCTCCCCCAAACACCAGAAGAAGTCTCTGACAGGCATGAAGTCGATATTCAGTCCATCCCGATAGCCATTTCAATACCCTCGTCGCGTGGCTAGGCCAACGGGGGACTGTTGCGACATAGGGTAGGGAGAGGCGTAAGCCAGTCCCCGGAGGTGAAGCTGAGGGTTGGAAGAGACGAAGTGCCAGTCCACCCACGCCGCGAGGACATGCCGGATTCAATGTGTGCATCGTTCCGAGCGGTACGCATTCCCGTTCTTCTGCCTGCTGTTCTCAGGAGAACTCGCAGTTGCGAAAAGGCCAGAGGACCACCTGTACTCGACCCCACGCCAGTCGCAAGGCGGCCGCAGGAGGGTCAAAACATAGTCCAAACATAGTCCGGGGACTATTTTTTGGGGCATTTTTGGGGTCTTCTTTATTTTTCGTCGAAAATCCCCCTGTAGGGGGACAGGCCCGACTTAATCGTAGTTGCGACAAGACCGGAGGGCCACTCGTACTTGACCCCACGCTGGGTCGCAAGACGGCCGCAGGAGGGCTCCTCGGGCTCCAAGAAGCTCCCACAGAGTCCCAAGAGATCCACCGAGAGGCCCAAACAATTTCCCTCCTCCTCCTCTTCCTCCTCCTCCTCCTCCTCCTCGCTCCTCCTCCTCTTCCTCCTCCTCCTCCTCCTCCTCGCTCCTCCTCCTCCTCCTCCTCCTCCTCCTCCTCCTCAGCCTCCTCCTCCCCCCTGGGCCCCCCCCCCCTGTGGACATTTTCAGCGACCGATGGGCCCAAACAATTTCCCAGCAGTGTCCAATGTCACCTCACAATCGCCTGGAAAGAGTCCCACAGTCCACCCGTATCATAAGGATGCGCGGCAAGGATGCAAGGGCCTTGGAGGGCGCCGTGGACGTTTTTCGAACGAGGTTGGCCAGCGAATGCCGCTAAGTATGAGCCGAAGGGACAAGGATGCAAAGAGCACCCTTGGGAAGGTCGCCCATCCTTACTATGCGGGTTGACTGTAAGATTAAGTCGGGCATGTACCCTGTACAGGAGGAACATTCAGAAGTAGTAGAAACATAGCCTGGGGGACGATGTCTTGCATATGTTTTGACTATGTTTGAGCATTTCTTGAATCTGTTTTTCAGTTTTCGTCCCAATCCCGCCTGTAGGACATGCCCCGCCTGACTGTAAGATGTCCCCTCCGAGGCCTCTTGGCGTCTCGCTCGGGAGGCTCCTCGGGGGCCTCTCGGCGGCCTCCTGCGGGGGACCCGCCAGAGGCCTCTCTGGAGGCGCGTGCTCCGCGAGGGCCCCCGGGGCGAACGCTGGCCCTCCTCCTCCTCCTCCTCCTCCTCCTCCTCCTCCTCATCCCTCCTCCTCCTCCTCCTCCTCCTCCTCCTCCTCCTCCTCCTCCTCCTCCTCCTCCTCCTCCTCCCCTCCTCCTCCTCCTCCTCCTCCTCCTCCTCCTCCTCCTCCTCCCCCCCCCCTCCTCCTCCTCCTCCTCCCCCCCCTCCTCCTCCTCCTCCTCCTCCTCCTCCTCCTCCTCCTCCTCCTCCTCCTCCTCCTCCTCCTCCTCCTCCTCCTCCTCCTCCTCCTCCTCAAGTCCGAGGCTCCGCCAGACAAGGGTCTTCGTCCGTGCCTCGTCCTGCTTCCCGCGGTGGGCCAGGGGTGGCCCCCGCGCCAGCTTCCCAGGTCACGCCCAGCCCACGGGCAGGAGGGAAGGCTCTCCCTCCTCCTTAGCCTCCTCCTGCTCCCCCTCCTCCTTCTCCTCCTCCTCCTCCTCCTCCTCCTCCTCCTCCTCCTCCTCCTCCTCCCTTCTCTTCCTCCTCCTCCGCCTCCTCTTCCTCTTCCTCCTCCGCCTCCTCCTCCTCCTCCGCTTTCTCCTCCTCCTCTTCCGTCCCCTCCTCCTCCTCCACCTTCTCCTCCTCGCGATGTGGGGGTCGGGGGGGCGGGGGGCCAACCCCTCCCCGAAGGGGGAGCATCGGTTCTCTGGGGGGCTCCATGGTTCACCTGCGCCCAGAGGACTGGTAGTGCTCAGCTTCCCCCCCCTCCGCGCGCGCCTGCAAGCCGCTCTTCTCCAGAGGAGTGTAGCAAGGCATACTGCAACACATTTTTTCTCACATCGTACTTACACCATCCATTCTTGATATTCTTCTTGTTTCCCCCTTCTTCCTGAAGATTTTCCTGGAGGTCTTCACTCAAAAGCGCCAGCTGGCGCTTCAATTCTTGGTAGCGGAGCGTCGGAAACGGCGCTCTGAAGCCACGCGCCTACGAGTACCGTTGCGCCTACGACTACCCCTTGCAAACGTCAGACACGCACTCGTTGGAAAACGAGGCGCGTCGAGCAGCCCGTCGGCTTGAGGTGGAACGCGAGAGGGTGACTCGCACTTGCATTTGCTTATGTGCACCGTGGGAGCCTCACAGCCAGGCCTGCCGCCGGTCAGTGTGACTTCGCGGCGGTTCTCCTGTGGTCTTCAAAGCCACCGTGGAGGAGGAGGAGGAGGAGGAGGAGGAGGAGGAGGAGGAGGAGGAGGAGGAGGAGGAGGAGGAGGAGGAGGAGGAGGAGGAGGAGGAGGAGGAGGAGGAGGAGGAGGATGATGAGGAGGAGGAGGAGCTGGCCGAGGAGCTGGACTGGTCGCTGGGCGAGAAGCCGGGCCAGGAGCCAGAGGTGGAGCTGGAGCCCCCGCCGAGGCGCACGCTGACGCTTCCGCGCAGGCGCAGGCGAAGCCCAACACCTCCGCCCGGCAATCTGGCCCACGACTTGCAGCGCTAGCCATGGTGGCTGGCAGCAGCGGCAGCAGCGGCGCGCTTGCGCGGCGCCAGTCGCACATCTTCGGCGCAGCTCCCCGCCGCTACAGACAGCGCGGCCGTGGCATCTACCGAGACATCGCCATGGTGTAGCCCAAAGCTGGAGCACGAGGCGGCGTGCCCGTACACCATCGCGGAATGCGCGCGGGACGTCCAGAGCTGGACCGCGGCCGCCAAGCTGAGCGTCGAGCGCCAGGGGCCGATGCTCGGCTTCGCCCTCCGCGCGACGGCGCGGGCCATCGCCGACGAGGTCGCGGTTGAGATCCTGCAGCGCGGCGCCGTGGTGGACGTCGGTGACGGCCAGGACGACGTGGCAAAGTCAGGAGTCGGCGTCCTCTTGGCGGTGCTGCTGGCCAAGTTTCCTCCTGGCCCAGAGACGCAGATGCTCCGCGCAGGGCCTGACTTGTTAAAATTTACGCCCAGCCGCGACGAGGACATGCAGAGCATGTTCCCGCGGCTCGACCTCCTGCTCGATAGGGCAAGCCCGCGCGCGGGGCTGGGGGTCTCGGTCCACTGCGTTCCCGCGCCTGCCGGTGCGCAAATGGGCAGAGATTCTGCGCGAGTGTGACCGCGGGCCCCCGGGGGCGGAGCAGGAGTGCCAGCTGGTCACGGCGAGGCTGCTTCGAGACAGGGCGATCCAAGAGAACGTCCAGCCCCTCTGGCCAGGCAGCGCGGGGGCGCCATGCGCGTGCTTCGGTGGCGCCGACGGTTCACCGCCCCGCCTCGCCCAGCAAGCTGCTGCCCAGGACGAGTTCTTCGACGTCGGACAAGCAGCGGGCGACGAGGCGGGCGGCGACGCGCGCTGGTCCACCGACGCAGAGTGGTGGGAGCGCGAGGCCGCCGAGGACCCCTGGCCGGCCGACCGCCTGGAGGCCGAGCAGCTCGCGTCCGTGGAGGGCCCCCTCCACCTTGCGCAGGCGTGGTGGGCGGCGCGGGCGGCCGAGCGACCGTGCCGCGCGGCAGCGGGCCGTTTCGCTCCGGCACCGAGCGCCGCGCCAAGCGCGGCCCTCCCTGCGCTGCTGGCGGAGCGCCGGGGCGGGATTTTTCGCGGGCCAGACGTTCGTTAGCACGGGCCACGTACTTGAGACGGACGTCGAGGCATTCTTCGAGCGTCGCTCCCACGGCGTTCGGACCGAGCGGGGCGCCCCGCAGTTCGTGCAGTGTTGCGAGGGTGGCGAGCCGGGCCGCGTGGCGGCCGACTGCCGCAGCCCAGACAACCTTTGCCGCAGCTCTGGCCAGCCCGGCCACGTGGCCGAGGACTGCGCGCAGCCGTGGAAGGTGCCCTTCGCGGGAACCGCAGAGGAGGACTACCTGCGCAGCCTCGAGGAGAAGCGGGAGGACGGGGGGGAATTTTTCACTCTGGGCACGGAGGAGCACTTCGCGACCAGGGGGGAGCAGGGTGTCGGAGGGGGGGGGGGGGGGGGGGGCGTCAGGGACGAGGGGCGAGGCGGCGACGGACTACGGCGACCGACGAACGTCGCAAGGAAGCACTCGGTGCTCCCGGTCGCAGCCGCGAAGAGTCCGCTGGCGCAGCCCAGACCTCCGCTAGCAGCTCCGACGAAGCAGCCGCTGCCCCGACGGCCGCCCGCAGCTCTGAGCAGACAGCCGCAGCTTCGACAGCCGCCCGCGGCTCGGAGAAGGCAGCTGCAGCTCTGGCGCCCGCGCGCAGCCGCAGCTTCCAGCAGATTGCGCCACCGCCGAGAGTTTTCCGGATGGAGGAGGAGGGGGGGCATGGTGATCATGACGGTGTTGTTGGTGCTTTTCCGTTCGTGCAGGTGCTGCAAGAGAGGCTCGCGCCCGCGCGGCCGCTGCAGCCCAGCCGCAGCAGCTAGTTTCGCGGCCTTGCTGGGCGCCGACGGGCCCTTGCGGCCCCCCTGGCGGCCTCTCCAGCAGCAGCAGAGCAGCCGCCCGTGGGCAGCGCGGGTCAGTGCGTGAGCCATGGCGTCGTGGTCGCGTGCAGCGGCGACGCGGTGCTGCCCCGAGAACGTTCGCGGGTGTGTGAGTATTGCGCCAGTGGGGGACCTCATGCCGAGTAGGGCAGGGAATAGGAATGTTCCCTCCCAGGCGCAGGAGTCGTCTGGAGGTGGCGTCGGGCACAGACGTGTGCTTGGTGTCAGGAGCGCTATGCGTAGAAGTGTGGATGCTACAACCTCCTGTAGTAACAGTTGCAGTGCGGCCGCCGCGTGGGCCCTGTGAGCGCCCGCTGCCAGCGCGTCAACAAAGGCGACCACGAAACGCACCAAGACACCGCATATGGGGTGAGGATGTTGAGTGCGTGAAAAAAATCCTAGCCTCAGCCCTGCCATCCCTGCCGTGTCTCCCAGCTACGACGGCGCGGCCGCCGAGCGCGCTGCGCGGCCGCCAGATTCCACTTGCACCTCCCGCCCCAGCAGTAGCTTCAACGACGATTGCCTCGAGCGCAGCCTCGTCGTCTGGTGTTGGGCCAGCTCCGCGTCGTCAAACACTCCAATGGCCTGCCCAGGAGCAGGCGCGGCGAAGTCTCGCGGAGCCTGTCCCCGAGAGGCCTGCGGATGTCTTCTCAGACGGAGTCGTGGTAGTTCCGTCAGCTCAGCCTCGCGCGGCGCCATCAGTTGTCGCTGCGGCCGCAGCCCCGCCTCCGCCGCAACCAACTGCCATGCGGAGTGACCCTGGTGCACGCCTACCAAGGAGGCATGCGGGAAGGCAGCTTTGAGGAGCGACAGGTCTCTCCGTGCTTGCGGTGGGAACGCGGGCGCCGCCGGAAAGCAGAGTGCGTTTTCCGCCATCGCCCGTCTCCTGGAACGGTGACGAGTCCGCAGCCGAGCGCCCGCGCACCCATAGCTCCAGCCGTGCGCGGTGGCAGGGCAGCGCCGAGGTGGGCGCGTTGGTGGCGGGCGACCCTTGGAAACAGTGCGACGACCGCCGCTGCCCAGTCTTCGAGTGGGGCGAAGATGCGCAGAGCTGCATGGAACACCAGAGCGTGTGCAACCACAGCGAGGCCAATATCCGCGATGGTGAGGGCGGCCTGCTGGTGAACGCACGGGCGCGGAAACCTCGCGGGCAGGGGCCTTGCAGACCGACAGTCGCGCGCGGCGCAGCGCCGTGGCTGCGGGGCCACCTTGGCGACGCTGGACCAGCCTTGGCGGATGGGTGGCGCGGGTAAGGGTGCTCAGATAGCACGCCGCGCAGCCGCCGATCTCGGAGTGGTGGGCGAGGTTGACCCGATATCCTATTCGGCGCATAGGTGCCGAAATCCCTGCTCTCTACGGCTTGGGCCCCATGGCAGCTCGGAGCACGTGCGTGCGCGCGCGGACAGGGCGTCTGCGCATGGTTCCTGAAGGCGCAGACGACCAGATCACCTGGCCAAAAGGCGCGCGGGTAATCGAGCGCAAGAATGCGCGCTCGGGCCGCGTGATTCTGATTTCCTTTCGGCGCGATCTGATGAAGAAAGGCGACGAAGGCGCCGAGGCCTCCGCCGTCTCGGCTGACAAGGGGGTCGCCGGCTCCTGACCAACGCCGCGCGCGCCGAGCACTTCGGGCGGCGGGTGCTCGATCGCGCCAACCTCGAGGCCGCCGGCAGCCGTGCGCTTCGGTTCTTCGGCGCTGCGTTTGGCGCCGCAGCCCGCGCCCGAGCCCCCTGCCCCGCTTCCGCCAGCAACCATTGCCAGCCTCAACCATGAACGTACATGTCCGATGATATTCTTCGCGGGAGAAAGGTAGGCGACAATCAAAACGACTTCTGGGAAGCATGATCTTCAGCTGCGCCCACTGCTGAATTTCTAGCGCCGCCGGGCATCACCTGATGCCTGCGCGCTGCTTCGAGCGGTCCACCTTGACCAGCCGACCCTGCGTTGGGCCCAGTGGTCGCACTTGTTTCAGGGGCCTGGAAGGCGCCCGCGCGCCCGCGCAGCCCTGGAGTTCTTCGCGGGCATGGTATGGGAGCAACTGAAGCAAGGAGGAGACGTTGTCTTGGAAGCGCAAGCCTGCGACTTTCCAGTGCGAGGCGAGCTCCTCGCAGGAGCGAGATGCATCCGCGGCCTCTTGGGACGCCCTTCTCGCGTGCACTGGCGCGCGCAGGGAGTCGGGGGAGGCGTGGGCGACGAGGCGGTGATGCGCGGCGAGCACCTGGTGATGTCGCGCAAACTCTGGCTGGACATGCCTCGTGTCAGTCAGCGCCAAAGGTCCAGCTGCGCGGCGAATGGCGGCGTTGCATGCGAGCAGTTAGTGGAGAAGGTCGCGATCCATTTCGAGATTGTCAGCTCTGACGAAATAACGCCTCCGCGCCGCGAGTGGCATCGCGCCCAGCGACATCTTCGAGACGAAGCCAGCGCCAGAGACTACGCGAAGCAACGGCGCCCAGCAGAGCAACCACCACCATCGCTGTGCAAGTTGGCGACCTTCACATGTGCAGACACTTGGACTAACCCTGCTGAAGCACTTCGCTCACAGCCAATGGAAGCAGTTGCACCCCGCGCAATGGAAACGTTGCTTGCGACGCAACTTCCACCGAACGCCGTCGCAGCAGACGAAGCAACCTCCTCCGACGACCTTGACCCACAGTCGCAAGCTGCCTACCCAACAGACTCACGCGCCAGAGCCAAAAACAAATGCGCGCACTTAGAATGCAACGAGACGCCCGAAGAGGTGAAGGCCATGCGTATGAAGCAACGAATGGTACCATAACAGCGTGTCGACGACTGGCAGCGACGCTGAAATTTTCGTGGGCAACGATGCCCGGACGGCGCTCGCCATCGGCGATCCGTGCGGCGCCGCATTCCGGCTCGAACAATGCGGCGACTGTGCCCAGGGGGACTTTGATGCGTAGCCCGTGTTACGGAAGTGGCTTCAGGGCGTTGTTTTTGATTGCGACGGTTGCAGCGGGCGCAAAGCCTGGCGCCGCCTCTGGCGCACCTTAAGATCGGGGGGGCCTCTAGAAGTGCGTCGATGCCGCGACCAGCCCGCAGACGCTATCAAGTGCCCCGCTTGCTTGGCTGGGAAAGACTCCTTGGGCCCGGGCTGCGCAGAAGTAGTTTGGGAGTGCATTGCCCCCGACGCTCGCAATCGGGATGAGCAAAAGCGCCGGGGCGGGCTGGTCAGAGACCTGGGCAGCCGAGCCGCGGGAGAAGCAGATCGGCGGAAACGGTGGATCGACGACGAGCAGCTTGACGACCCAGGGCCTCTCGGAGAAGTCCTCGCTGGCCCTCCAGCTCCCGCCGCGGGCGGTTCCAATGCAGAACGAGCCGCCTGGGCTCCTCTGCGGGTGGTGGCGCTGGGCATAGTGGTGCGCCTGGCGCAAGCGGCGACGCGCGCGGGCATGTGCGCGCTGCAGCCTCCAGCAGGCAGTGCCGCACCGCTGATCGCGCCAGTTGGCGGGCCGCATCTCGACGCTCCTGGGCAGCCGCCTGAGGTCGGCCCTCCCTCTGCGAAGGGGGGGAATTGATGCCGGGCGAGCTGGGCGAGCCGCGGGGCCCGAAAGTTCGCGCAACTCGTTCCTGAGCTGGGGTTTCGCTTTCAGGCAAAGCAGACGCCGAGACGCATGAAGGTGTCCAGGGGGGCCTGGCGAGCCGACGACGTTTCGCGCGTGATGGCCAGACTAAAGTCCAACGACGAGGAACTGGGGAAATGAGCCATTCAACGGCTGCACATCATATAGCACCCTGCGCCCACGCACGCGCAGGCACTCCTGCGAGCAGCTGGCGTGCCAACGCGCGCGGTAGGAGGAGTCCTCGGAATGGTGCAAGGTTGTGATGTCTGTAGAAAATGGTAAGTTCCTACAACTGCCGCGTCGCGGAGTTCAACTGCGAAGTCCAGATGGACCTGTGGTTCCCTCGCAGCCGCGTCGACAGGCCACAACTCCAGCGAACCATCATGATCCTGATTGACCCCTGCGCGCGACGGTCAGCGAACGGCGTGTTCGAGGACAAGGGGGAGATCACGCAGTACGCTCGCATCAGCGAGCTCTGGCTGACCGCGCACGGGCTTCTGGGGGCATTCGTCCAAGACGGCGCGACAGGCATGAAAGGCAGAGCTGTGGCGGATGGGGCGGAGGCGGGCCGCGTCCAGCTCAGATGCCGACCACCCGGCCCTAATGCTTGAATAGCAGAGCGACGCCAGCACTTTGTCCGCGAGATTTCGGGCTCCACCGCGTTCAGATGCAGCAGGAAGGCGTCCATGCCCCTCTGGAGCAGACGCTGGCGACCGTCACCTTCGCCCTCGACGCCCTGGTGATCGCCGATGGAGGCGTGGCGTGCCGTGCCTCGCGCGGCATATCGCCGACTTTACTCCCCGCCTTTGACGTAGCCGCGGGGGCGGAACATGACGATCGACTTCCTCGCGGGGAGACGCCGGCCCGTAGTCGAGCCCGAACCAGAGAGATCGCTGTTGCCAAGATTGCGGAGCACGCGGCCAAGGGCTGCTTTGGACGAGCAGAGCATAATCGAACGCGACCCGCTTCGGAACTCGCAAAGTTGACGGCTGGGTAGCCGGCCGACATTTGATTCGACCCTTCGTCCAAGGACGTTAGCGGATGGCGGGGGCCAGCGGTGGCCGTGGCGATCTAGCCCGACGAGAACGTGGTGTCAATGCGTTATCAGGGCAGATCCTCCGCGGACGTGGCCAAGATGTGCGGGGTCACGTGGCCCGCCTCGTCTTCTTGGTCAGCCAGAAGCAATGCCCCCACGCGCAATGTGTTATACTACGCAGCGCGCGCGAGAACCTCAGCATCCAGGCGGTGAAAGTGCACGGGTGTTTGCGCCGCAGCGACAGACGCAGCCCCGCTTGGCATCTGCCGATGGCCAGCTGAACGATGTCGGAGTGCCAGGTCTTGGAAGCAGGCTTCTTTGTGGCATCCACGGTGGTCTGCGCCGCTGTGAGACTGTCGCGGGGAGTGTCTTCCCTAGAGCCGCTCTTGAACTTCAGTTGCAGGGGCTGTGGATCTGGCGCTCTGCGCTCCAAGGGGGGGGCGAGGACAATCCCTCGTGGTGTTCGACAGCGCGGGCGGCGACCTCGACGGGAGCATCGATCTCAAACGCCTGGTCATCAAAGATCTGGCCATCCACTCTGGGAAGGCCCCGTGGAGGGACTAGTTACTGCGTCGTCCAGTTCGCGTGGGCGAAACCCGAGGATGCTGGGGGCCTGATCGGGCAGCGCCCCGGCGTGCGCTTGATGGCTGGGAGCGGACAGGCAAGTAAAAGGACGTCCTCCATGTTCTCCAAACTCGCACCCTTCTCCGAGCAGTTTGCCA
Organism: Prorocentrum cordatum; assembly: GCA_963575745.1. Classification (NCBI taxonomy): domain Eukaryota; class Dinophyceae; order Prorocentrales; family Prorocentraceae; genus Prorocentrum; species Prorocentrum cordatum. Next base: position 47,418 of record CAUYUJ010015630.1, read on the forward strand.
GGGCTGCCTAGTGCGCCGCCGCCGACAGGGCCGCGGGCGCCGACGCCGTCGCCGCGAGCAACGACGCCGCCGCCGCGAGCTCCGGCGCCAGTGCCGAAGGCGCTGGCGCGGGCGCCGACAGTATTCGTTCTGATTCCCGCGAGGTTTTCGAGTGGCGAGTGGGTCCAGGTCGCGACCGACGGATCTGCGGGGTGATTATTCCATGTTGCGTGTTGTCACCCAGACGCCTGCCCCGCCTCCTTCCCCGCCAGAGGGTGGAGCTGGCCGCGGCGAAGCGACGGCGTTTGCAGTTCCATCCGCGCGGTCGCGGACGCCAGCTTCGCAGCAACCATCCCTCGACGTGATCTTGGCGACGCCTCCGCCGCCGCCATTGCTGCCGGGGGGGGGGGGGAGTGCGACAGTCGATGACGCGATCGTGATCAACGCCAGGTGGTGGTGGTCCGAGACGGATGTCGCCTGAAATCCAATGTCTTTATACTCCGCCACCGCCGCCGACGCCGCTGGCAGCCGGCAAAGTGGTAATGCCGAGGTCGCCATTTCCCCATGGGCATCGGCATCGTCGCCGGCACGGGGGCCATGCGAACCATTCCACCACTTCTGGCGCCGCCAGCGTCCCCAGCAGCGGCCGAACGTGCAGCCGCTCCGTCTTCTCGATCGCCATGGTTGCCATCGCGCCATCGCCGCGTACTCCGATGAAGATTGCTGCAAGGCGGGAAAGCGCCGCCCCCTCCTCCGCAGCCCCCCGCGCGGGCTGTGGTGGCGCCGAGGTCTCGCTCGCCGCCGGGGCCGAAGGGTGCGCCAATCGCAGGCGCGAGTGCATCCAGCAGACCACCTGTGCCACCTCCACGGCCAGCGATGGGCTCTCAGGTAAACGTTTGGGATCTGTTGGGCCCCGCCGCGGCAGGGGGCCGCCCCGGAGTAGAGGGGCCGCCTCGCGCGGGAAGCGACTGCAAGAGGCGCGGGATCAGCCGCTCTCCGAGCCTGGTCTCAGGGAGAGGGGGTGGCAACATCCGCCCCCCCCGCTGCTCCTGCGGCCGCGGTCTCGCCTGCGACCGTTCGGCGCTGCCCGAGCCCTGTGTCGGCTGCGGCCCGCGGCCCCCGCCGGTCCACGTGGTGCGGATCCACCATCGGCCGCGCGCTCAGACAGAGCAGCTGCTGAATAACTGTCTCAGCAGCATCAGCTTTTTTGCGCCCGACGGCTAAGCGCGCGGCGCTCTGGCCTGACCCTGGGGTGAGGAGGTCAGGGGGCGGGCGGCGACCGCAACGATGAAGACTTCAATGCGTGGTTGGTGGAGATCAACGATTCCGACAGAGATGCGGGCGATCTGCTTCCTGACGCGCCCGACGAAGAGTACTCCGAAACGGGGCTGGGTTCGTTCCTGGCCGCCGACGAGCATATTGGCGCGATCTCGAAAGCACTCGCCGACCTGGGCATGCAGGACGTGGCGAAACATGCCGTCGACTTCATCCAGGGCAAGAGACGAGAGCACACGAGTCTCCACGTCCTTGGATGTCTTCGAAGGCCCCGGAGGAATTTGGCAAATTATGTTGTGGAAGCCAGGGGGATATTCAAGTGGAAGTATAAGGGCAGCAAGCACTTCATCAAGGTTGGACTCACCATGCGTGGGTTCGCAGACCACGACGGCAACTTATGCGCATTCGTCGGTGCCGCCCTCCATGGGGTCAGCGCGTTATGAACGCCATCACGGCGCAGCAGAGCGACTGGGCACTCTTCAGTTTCGACGTCGGCGCCGCTTTTGCGAAGGGCTTGACTTTCCAAGAGTTGTCTGAGTTTACAGGTGAAACTCGTCGCGTGGTGCCATTCGGGGTGCGTTCCGATGACATCAGGTTGCTGAGGGAGAATCCTGGCTACGAAGATTTCACCCCCAGCGTAAAAGTCATTCAGATAGTCAAGGCAGTCTGGCTTCCAGGACGCGCCTCAAGCACGGCGCGAGAAGTTGCGCCTGATCCAGGAAGAGTTCGGCCTGAACGCGCTGTGCGTAGACCCCCGTTCCTACGCGCCACGACGCGCAATCCAAGTGGACGAAGGTTCTCATTGCTCACGTTGACGTCTTAACAGGCGGAGCCCCCAAGACAGTGGCTACGGAGCTCCTGAAGCACTTGGAGATGCACGTTGGCGCTTGTGCACAGGAGTGGGCCAACTTCACGCGCGTTGGCATTGTGCATGTGACCAGAGCAGGCGGCGTTGACGCGCGCCAGGAGAAGTATGTGGCCCCCTCAGGGAGATCGGCAACAAGTTCCTTGCTGAGTTGAAAGACGAGCAGAATGTCAGCGGTGAGGCGAAATACCATTACTTACGCTCGTTGGCGGTGGCGCCTGGCCCTGCCTCGCACTGCCAGCCGACGCGGTGCGCGTGCAGGCCCTTGTGCGCAGGCGCTTCAACGACGCGGGCGCGGAGCCGAACCGAGAGCACAGGACTTGAAACGCTTGAGCCTCGTCTTGCGTTTGGTCCGCCGGCGCGGGGTCGGCATCCAGTTCGGGAAGCTGCCGGGGCGCCTCCAGCTTGTTGGGATCGCGGATGCAGCCTTCAGGGCGATTCCGGACTGCGGCTGCGTCATCATCCTCAACGCGGATTGCTTCTCGACGCTGGCATCTCCAGACAGGGCTTGCAACGTCTTGGAGTTCCACTGCCGGCGGCAACGTTCAGTAGTTCGTTCGACTTTCATTGGCGAGCTGAATGGTCTGGTGGACACTCTGGAGATTCTCCTGGTGATTCAGATCTGTCTCCATCAGGTCCACCATAGCTGCGAGGCCACAGCCAAGAGCCTGGCGGAAGACCCGGACAAATGACGCCTCCAGTCTCCTGTCGACACAGCAGTTTTCGCCAGGGGCTTTTTCGACTTCCTGGCTGCCGCAGACGTGGGCGACTTCGTCGAGGGCAGTCTGGAGCTGCGCGTTCTTTCCCTGCGAGAGCGCCTGCAGTCTGGCACCCTGCGACGTCTCTTCTGGACCGGCGCGAGGGACATGCCGGCGGACGGCCGCGCCAGGGGGTCAGTTCTTCGCGACCAGATAACCTTGGTCAGCACTAGAGGTGAATGCCGCGCGGTGCGCGTGACGGCCAGCGCGACCTTCGTGAACGGCCGCAGGCGGACCGCTGGCAGCACTGAGATTCGCAATGCGTGAGACTTCTGACAAGTTGTCTCTGCAAGACATCAGGCAATAGAGATGTTGCCTCAGGGAGAGCCGCGCTTGCGTCAGGGGTCTCTGGCGAGCACGGCGTCCCTACAGTGGAGGCGCGCAAGGTTTCGGGCATAGATATGTACCTGTAGCAAAGACCTGTCTAGGTCAACCCCTGGATGGGGACGGGTAGGGTCGGGCGCGAAACTGTGTCTGCCGAGGGGTGTGGGTCGTAGGAATTGGCAGTCAAGATATATACTGCTTGTGTTTTAAAAACAAGGCAGCCGGCAGTCACGAAAATTATTGCCCCGCGTGCCTCTCTTTCTCTCTTCCTCGACCTCCCCTCCCCATCCTGCCTGTCGTGAGTAAGGAATGTCACGGAACAGGCTGTGGCGATGAGGTGCCACGTGATAGGCGTCAGTTGTGTGCAAGAATCTCCTTAGCATCAGTGCGGGTGTTATCCTAGGTAACTGCCAGAGAAGCTAGGTTCGGCAAGAGACTGCCTGCTACGAGCAGGAGCGTGGAAAGTGCCAGTGCTCCACAGAGAGCAGCACGGCATAGATGTTCGCTTTTGCAAAGTAGTGCAAGTTTTGATGCACGGTGGGTGGCGCTAAGCAGGAGGAGAGTGGATCGTGAGATTTACACTTCCACCTCTTCAGTGCTTAGCTTCTCCCCTCCTCGCGCGCGTTTTCGTCGCTATTTAGCTAGTGAGCAAAACGCCCTTCGCCAGAGGAGTGTAGCAAAGCATGCTGCAATGCCATTTTTTCTCACATCTTACTTACACCATCCAGTATTGATCTTCATTTCGTTCTTCTCTTTCTTCCTGAAGATCTTCCTGGAGGTTTTCAGCAGAAGCGCCGGCTGGCGCTTCCACTCCGGTGGGATCCAGAATGTACCAAGTTCGTTTGCCTTTCGATCGACGGAGGCTCTCGTACATCCGCCTTCCCGACTCCTCCCCCCCCTCCCTTTCACCGTGGGCATGGTTTGGCCCAGGGGTCGCGCCCCCCGAGGCGGGCGTGAAGGGCCAGGAGCCCATCATCGACGACGCCTTCTTTAAGGCACGCCGCCGCAGCGATGGTGGCGGTGGTGGTCAGGAGCAGGAGGATCGTTGCTTGTAGACGTCGCCTGTGGGAGTTGGAGGAAGAGACGTGGCGTGCGGAGCTTTGGGGTCTTCCAGAGGGATGGGTATTTGAAGCGGCGAACGGGCGCTTGTCACGTGCGGTTGGGCATGGGGGGTTATGTAACCGCCGCGGAGGGCGAGTTACGATCCCACCCCCCGTCTTCGCGCCGGCAAGTGTCGACGACGGCTCTCGTGCCAGCAGGCGACGACGACGGCTCCACTCCGGCTGTGCCTGCCCGCCTTGCCCGCCCGTCCCGACCGCCCGTTAGACCCACCTGCTTTACTGTCCCGTCCGCATTGCTGCCCGCTCGATTCGGTGTTGTCGTCGTCGTCGTCGTCGTCGTCGTCGTCGTCGTCGTCGTCGTCGCCGTCGCCGTCGCCGTCGCCGTCGCCGTCGCCGTCGCCGTCGTCGTTTTCGTCTTCGTCTTCGTCGCCGTTGCCGTCGCCGTCGTCGCCGTCGTCATCGTCGTCGTCGCCGTCGTCGCCGTCGCCGTCGCCGTTGCCGTCGTCTTCCTCGTCGTCGTCTGCTGTCGGCGACTAGTGGGGAGGGGGGGTTCGGGGGGTCCAGAATCCCCCATCTCCATTTCACGTGGGGTCGTTGGGGTGGGTGGGTATGGGTGGGGTCCCCTCGTTTCGGAGGGTGTCAGTTTTTTTTTTTTTTTTTTTTCCCGTGGGGGGGGGTCCACTCCCCCCCCCATGGTTTTCTTTTTCGAGGCTATCGGGCTTAAAACGCGTTCTCGCGCTCTCTCTCTCTCTCTCTCTCTCTTTCTCTCTGCCCCTCGACTGCGTTGCCCTGCTCTCCCTCTCTCTCTCTGTCTCTCCGCTGCGCTCCTCCCCCTCCCTCTCTCTCTCTGTCCCCCCCCCCCTCCCTCTCTCTCTCTCTCGACCGCGCCGCTCGGTTCGCCCCTGGCGGGTCCTCCCAGCGGCACCGCGCCGCCGCAGGCCCTCTGCGCACCGCCCCCGCCCTCGGCGGCCTCCTCGGCGCTCGGGCGGCGCGCGCGCGCGCGCCGCGCGGCCCGCCGAGGCGCCTCGGCTGACGCTCTCCGGCCCTTCGAATCGGAGGCTGCTTGGCCTCCTACCCTCATGTCGGGCGCGTCCCCCTGCAGGGGAATTGTCGACGAACAATTAGAAAATACCCCCAAAAATACCCCAGAAAGGTCAAACAAATACCCCCCAAATAGTCCCCAGACCATTTTTGGATTCTTTGTGGATTATTTGGGGGGTATTTTTTATTTTTCGTCGAAGATCCCCCTGTAGGGGGACAGGCCCGACTTAATCCTACCCCGACGCGTCGGTTAGCGAAGTGGCCGTTTTCGGTTCGCGAGAGGGCGTCGCGGCCGTCACTCTTGCGGGTCCAGGTCCGCCCGTTTCGGTCCTGGGCCGTTTTCACTTGAGGGTGGTTTGCTGAAGGGAGGTTTGTCCACCGCCGATAGAAGAAGAAAGAACGGCATTGAATATGAGCTTTTGGGGCTCCGCGCGGATTTCTGGGATCCGCGCTGCACTTCTTCTGGCCCATGCGCCTCCCGCCTGTGATCGCCCCGCCCGTCAGATGCTGCCGCCCTCTCCAGGGCTCGCCAGTGCCGTCGTCGCCAGCGCCGGGCGCAAAGCGCCCTTGCCTCCCTGGGTGGCGAAGCTCGGATCGTGCAGTCGCGTCGGCTCGTTGACGCATGGGGATGTATCCCGCAACTTGCTGCGCAGAAGCAAGGGGTCTTGTGTGTACCGGGGCAGGAAGTCGAGCCGGAGGACTCCAGCTGGGAGATCGACACGGTCGATGGTAAGCGAAGCATCGTGTTGACGGCGGGATGGGCTGGGCAGAGCCTGGCAATTCTGCATGCACGCGTCGCGGTATGTCTCGCAGTGTATCAAGCTCCGCCTCTGCATGATCATGCGGAGGGGCACCAGTGCATTCAAGAGTTGTCGGGCTGGGTGCAGTTATGGTCCGTCATGTCAGAGCAGGCTGGGCCACACATCATGGTTCTTGCGCCGCGTAGCGGAGGTCCTGGCGGGCCCCAAGAGGGAAACCCGCACGCAGTTTTCGCAATCAGTGAGTGTTCGGCAGTTCGCGTCGACGAAGGTCGGTACCGCTCGTTGACACTCTTCTCAGGCCCTTCTCGGCGTTCCCCGGGGGGTGGGCAGGCGGTCCCAGCAGCCAAACGGCAGCCTCCGGGGCTCCCCGGGCCACGAGTGGGAGGGTCGTGTGCTGGATCGGAGCTCCGCTGCACAGTCTTTGGGGGGTCAGCGGAGGATCCCTTGGAGTCCAGGAGGCACGAGGTGCGTGAGGAGTGTGCCGAATTGGCGGTGCTCAACAATAGAGGCAGCTGTGGATAGCTGAACTTGTCATCGAGCTACGAGCGCAGGAGTGTGCCGAATCGAGGCTCCCTGCAGCCGTCGTGAGGGCCAGCGCGGATCGCCCCATGGAGAATTGCGCGAGAGGGGCGCGCCGCATGGAGGCCCCGAGGAGCTGTCTCGGGGTCCAGCTGGGCTCCCATGATATACGATTGTGGAAGTCGATCAATGGAGAGGAAGCGTGCTGCCGAACAATTTCCAGATGTGTAACATGTTTCCAACATGTCTGAAACATCTTTAACTAATGATAGCATTGTCAGAGCGTCCACTGTCCTGGCATCCACACATGTACGAATTGCGTGCGGGGGTGCGCCAAATTGAAGCTCCAAGGATAATGTAATGGCCAATCCCTTGTACTTTTGCGTGCCCAGAGGGCTCGTTAGCGCAGATCATCCATGTTTCTACGTTTCCCTGGGGGATCGACGGGCGGATGCCCTCGTCGGGCTGGCGGAATGCGCGAAACCGCTCTGAGCATGCATTTCCGCATGCATCTCACTCTTTCTCCATCCTCCTCCATCTCATCATCTACCTTCGAAGCTGAACACGGCCAGGGCCCTCAGGGGGAAGCTTGCACGCAGATTTTGCCATCAGTGGGTGCAAGGGATGCTGCCTTGACGAGTGTCTATACCAATCGTTACAATATTTCTTTGGGGCGCATTTGCGCGCCTTCGGGAATTAGGCGGTCTTGGAAGCCAACTAGGGGCCGTTTGGGGTCCATGGGGCACGACGTGTGTGAGGGTTTACTGGATTGAGGCTCCAAGGAGCCGTCTCGGGTGCCAGCTAAGCGCCCGACGTTCACGAAGTGCGTGAGGGGTGTGCCGAATGGAGGATCCCTACAAAAAACTGAATGGCAATCCGCTAATGTTTTGCTTCGTGGCCCTCGGAGCGCAGGTCGCTAGTCTTTCCGCGCATCCCAGTAGAGCGTGGCACAAAACATGCGTGAGTGGTGTGACGAAGCGGCAGTGTCGTAGCCACGACAGCGTTGCTCACTCGTATTTTTACGCGTCGCAGTCAGACAGGACATGCGTGAGGGGTGTGACGACATGGCAGCGTCGTAGCCATGGAAGCGTTGCTCACTCGTATCTTTACGCGTCGCAGAAGTGTCAGACAGGACATGCGTGACGGGTGCGCCGGGAACCCAGAATTTTGCACCTCCCAGCCCAGCTCAAATCATTCGTATTTCATGTGCCCCAAGAGCCTGAAAGAGCAGATCAGCATGTTTTTTTGTTTCGAAATGCGCATACTGGTGCATCGGGTGTGTGTCGAATCGAGGTTCCAAGGAGGATGGGAAGCAAGATCGCTTGTATTTGCACGCTTCCCAGGAGCCCCGAGGCAGATCAGGAGCCTGCGAGTGCAGATCACTGGTATGTGTACGTGCCGAAATGAAAATGCAAGTGCGTGAAGGGTGTGCCGAATCGAGGCTGCCAGGAGAAAAGCAGGGCAACTCTGTTGTAGCTATTACTTCTCCAAAGCGCCTCCAGGCCGAGTCATTGGTATTCTTCGCGCACCAGGAGCCTGAAAGCGCATATGCTTTGTACGTGTACGCGTCGGAACGAGCATGAAGGTGCGTGAGCTTCCCAGGGTCTTTGAGGCCGACATCCCTCGTATTCTTACGTGCCCCGGGAGCGTGCAAGCGCAGACCCCTCGTATTCTGACGCTGCGCAAGAGGTGAGGCAGGCGGCTTCGAACCACCCCCAGGCGGCGGAATGCGCGAGGCCGCTCTCAGCATGTCTTTCTGCATGCTGCCCACCATCCCGCATTTCGCCTTCATCTCATCATCTTCTTTCGAAGCCCAGCACGGCGAGGGCCCGCGGGGGGGCCCTCCGCATTCAGCCGCTTCGCTCATACTGCTGGCCCACATCGGCGCTGCCATCTGCCGGTGCGTTCGTGGCGATTGGGAAGTTGGTGGGTGGTGGTGGTCTCCCCAGGCAGTTTTTGTTGGATCATCTTGGGACCATCGGCAGCAACAGCGAGAAAGTCGACTTTGTCTGACATCATATGTGTTTTGCGAGCCTCGTGGGGGCTCTCTTGGGCCACCATGGGGCCACCTTGGGGCTGTTTTTGGGGGCCATCTTGGGGCCATCTTCGGGCCTGTCACCCACTGGTCTCCGCTCTTGGGACGCTCCTGGACACTCCTAGGGCGCTCCTAGGGCGCTCCTGGGGGTCTGCGGAGGTCCTCTTGGAGCCCTGTGTCGGGCGTCTCGTGGAGCGATCTTTTGCGATCTCTGAGCCATCTTGAGGCTGCAGAAGCCCATCGGAAGCGAAATGGCGAGATAATCGGAACGGGGTTCGATGGATTTTGCCAGATTTTGGCTGACTGGTGGCCTCGTAGGAAGTACTTTGGACAATCTTGGGTTCATTTTCGGCTATCTTGGGGCTGTTTTGGGTGCTATCTTCGGGCCTGCCACCCATCGAATCCCGCTCTTGAGCTGATCTTGGGCGCTCCTGGGGCCCCCCTATGGGCCCCCGGGGGGCGCTCCTGGGGGTCTGCGGAGTCCTCTTGGAGCCGTCTCGTGAAGCCATCAGGGCCGCCTACGATCCGATTCGTGCGATTCGGCTCACGAGCTGGGACCGCGATTCCGACTCGATCCGGGTCGGGTCCACTCACCAGCATTGGCTGGGGCCAGCCAGAGCCAGGCGCGGCGATCCGATCTCGAGTCGATCCGATCTGACTTCGCGATTCGACCCAGCTCAGGCCTGGCTACCTTCAGCTACCTTGAGGCCTTGGCACCCCGTCGGAGGCGAGAAGGCAAGCAGTGCAAGTCCTCGAGCAGCATCTGGTCTTTGAGAGAGATTTTGGCCCCCTGCGGGGCGTGCCTCGGAGTTGCCGTGGCCCCCTGGAGCCGCCTTGGTGGCGGTCTTGTGCAACGACGCAGTGGCCGTGTGGGACGCGTTCTCGATGCCTCACTGGTAAAGTCTCAGGAGGGGAAACAACACACAGACACAATTAATCGTCGCTCCCCAGGAAATATGCGAAAATATGGGAAGTGGGGGGGAAGACAAAAACCCAGAAAATATGTGAAAATATGGGGAATCTTTTTATTTGTGTGTATCTATTTGTGTGTTTGTGGGCCCCTTCAAAGTCGGCGGCCGTCTGCGGATCTCGGAGCGGCGCCCGGGAGTTCTGCGATCCCTCGGGGGGGGGACGGGGCCCCGACGGTCAGGGCCTGTGCGGGGCGTGTTTCCCCCCGGAGGCCCCAGGGGCCACCACGCACGCGCGAATTGGGATCACATTCGGACATCGAGAGCCTCTTACTGGAGATTCTAGCACGCCTTGTGTCCCGTTGCACCAGCGATTTTTTCGTGTCGTGTCTAATGGAGCTTACACGAATCGATTATCGGGGTATACGGGGTGCACGGTTCCTTGCGTCACAGGCGAAACATAGTCCATCAGCTTACGTCTTCGCGATGCGTGCCTGTCGTGCGAAAGCACGGGATTACGATGTGGAGGAGGAGGATGAGGATGCCGATGATGATGAGGAGGATGAGGATGCTGATGATATTACTGCTGCTGCTGATGCTGCTGATTATGATGATGCTGACGATGCTGCTGATGATGATGCTGCTGATGATGCTGCTGATGATGATGATGGTGATGGTGATGTTGATAATCATGATGCTGCGGAAGATGATGCTGATGATGCTGATGCTGATGCTGCTGCTGATGATGAGAATGAGGATGTGATCATGATGATGTTGATGATAATGATGTTGATTCTGATGATGATGCTGATGCTGATGCTGATGATGATGGTGGTGGTGGTGATGTTGATGATGATGATGCTTATGCTGATGATGATGATGCTGACGATGCTGATGCTGCTGATGATGATGCTGATCATGATGATGATGATGTTGATGATGATGAGGAAGATGATGATGATGCTGATGCTGATGATGATTATGATGATGATGCTGCTGCTGATGATGATGATGCTGCTGCTGATGATGATGATGATGCTGATGCTGACCATGATGATGATGCTGATGATGATGATGATGATGATGATGATGATGATGATGATGATGATGATGATGATGATGCTGTGATGATGATGATGATGATGGACGATGATGATGATGATGATGATGATGATGATGATGATGATGATGATGATGATGATGATGATGATGATGATGATGATGATGATGATGATGATGATGATGATGATGATGATGATGATGATGCTGATGATGCTGATGATGATGGATGATGATGATGATGCTGATGATGCTGCTGCTGCTGCTGATGATGATGATGATGATGATGATGATGATGATGATGATGATGATGATGATGATGATGATGATGATGATGATGATGATGATGATGATGATGATGATGATGAGATGAGGATGAGGATGAGGATGAGGATGATGATGATGATGATGATGATGTGATGATGATGATGATGATGATGATGATGATGATGATGATGATGATGAGGAGGAGGAGGAGGAGGAGGAGGAGGAGGAGGAGGAGGAGGTGGAGGAGGAGGAGGAGGAGGAGGTCGGAGGCAGAGATCGAGCATCTGCCTCTGTCACTGCTGGTCTGCATTCCCGCCATCCTGTTGTTTTGTTAATGTGCGCGTGCGAGCTTGCTCGTGCGGTGGTGCGACCAGGTCAGGTGAACATTCAGGGTAAAGCAAGGACTCTTCGGGGCTGGGAGATTGCCAAGAAGAGCAAGTGGGACCAGTGGGAATACCTCGTGAAAGCCGAGGAGTCCTCCTCGCTTGAATACGCATGCAGCTAGCGAGTGCCTTGACAGTCACAGTTGAATTTGTCATGACGCTTCTCTGCTGGCGCGCAACGTCCAGTCGTTCCAGAGAAGGTCCAGGTCCTCCAGTCGCCTGGTCCTGGTCACCGTCGAGAGGGGCACAGCGCACGTCGAAGAGCGGCGAGCTGCAGCGAGTCTACTTGTGCATCTGCAGTCTCTCCTGTGCGCTCCGGCACGAGGGCCCAGCGTCGGGTCCAGCCTCGGGCCCTCGTGGGGTTGGTCCTCCTCCTCCCTCCTCCTCTCCCCTCCTCCTCCTCCTCCTCCTCCTCCTCCTCCTCCTCCTCCTCCTCCTCCTCCTCCCCCTCCTCCTCCTCCTCCTCGTCCTCCTCCTCCTCCTCCTCTTCCTCCTCCTCCTCCTCCTCCTCCTCCTCCTCCTCCTCCTCCTGGTGATTACCATGAGACGTGTTCGGGCGATGTCTTTGTGAATCGCTGGCTGTACTGGGATATTCGTTGTGGCTTCTGGCTATGCACAACCCCGTGCTCGAGACAAGCGCACGGAGACGGTCACAGTGGTCATGGTTGCACAAGTAAGCACCTGGCATAAGATGTCCTGCCAGAGTCCAACCCCCGCAAGCGTATTGCAAATGGGGTAGTCACAGTAGGTCGTTCTGAGACATGCTGATCGAAGTGCTTCAAGCGGCGCGGAAGCGCGCCGGACCAGCGAGGACATACCAGGGGATTCCACCGTCACCACGAAGGTCTTCTTCGATGTCAGCATCGACGGTGCGGAGGCGACAGCTCACACCTCGCCCTTCCGCGCAAGTTTTTGGGCTGCACACAGCATGCGAGGGTTAAGGGAACTTGTGCAGCGTGAGGTCACACATATTTCTGTTGCACAGTTCTTCCGCCTCCTCGTGTTACCATGTGGCAGTCGAGCTAATGTCGTCTCCGCTGCCCGCCTGCCCCCTCCTCTTCCGGGACAGGAGAGGGAGAGCGTCTGTGCGATGTCTGGAAGGAGGAGGATGAGCGTAGTTGGTGTGCGGATGTCTGGGCATTGCCTTGGTCCTCATGCTGAAATTCGATGCGCTGGCGTGTGCCCCAGGCTGGGCGCATCGTGATGGGCCTGTATGGCAACCAGGTGTCCAGGGCGGCCGCGCTGGGGTGGAGTTCCGGGCCCTTCCTGTGTGTAATATTGACATGACACGGTGCGGAAAACCACGACATGTTGCATCTTGGCACGGCATTGTCAAGTGTCTATGTTGACGTGGTGTGTGGTGGGATGTGCATGGTGCATGGCCAGGAGGTAAGCTTCAAGGCATTATGCTATGCAGTGCGACCACAGATCTCACGGCACGTACTATACATCACGGTGCAATATGATGCAGTGTTGCATTAGGCATTGAATTCAGTGATGTGGGGGCTCGAAGACCAAACAGTTCAGGAAGGCCAGGATCGCAGGAGCGGGCCCCCATGAGCCGGGCTGCTATGGGCAGCCACCGCAGCAGCCAAAACCCCTGGTGCAAATTACGGTGAAAACCAAATCGGCGGGACCCTGTAGGTAACCACCGCAACAGCAATGGGCAACCATCACCCCAGCCGTCACGGGAGCCCTCTTGGGCCTTCTCGGGAAGTTTTGGTGCGCACTCGGGCCTTTCCAAGACCCTCTTCGAATTCCAGAGGCCGGGTAACCAGGTGCCGCGGTTCTGGTCAGCTGCGGAGTGGGCGCCCGTGGCGGGATGACGTCGTCGGTGTAGACAGTGACAGCCATTCGTTCAGTGTGCGTACGTCCAGGCGCGCCACCTCGATTGAACCCTCGTCGCGGGAGCTCTCACCAGGCTGGGCCGGCTTGCTCCATGGTGCCCCCTCCAGTGCCGCGCTTACGTATTCAGCACGCGATCCAGTCCCCTGCGGAGTTGTCCTGCTGCCTGCGGCGAATCCCGCTACCGTGCTGGCGCAGCAGCACAGCAGGAAGGAGGTCGGCTCCAGTTCGGTGTTTTTTTTTGACTTGTGCGGGTCTTGAGCGCCCCCTCCTGGTCCGCAGTCTCCTTCTCTTCTCTCCTCCTTCGTCCTTGCTTCCTCTTGGAAGGCGTATGCGAAGCTTCTTGGGCATCTAGATCAAACGGGCAAGGCCTACCCTAGGCCCACCCTACCCCAGGGCTTACCCCTAGGCCTACCCTAGGCCTACCGTAGCGCCTACCCCTAGGGCTACCCTATGCCTACCCTTAGGGCCTAGCCCCAGGCCCACCCTCGGCCTACCCCAAGGTTTACCCCTAGGCCTACTCCTAGGCCTACCCTAGGGCTTACCCTTAGGCCTAACCCTCGGCCTACCCTAGTGCCTACCCCTAAGCCTACCCCATGGCCTATCCCTAGGGCTACCCTGGGCCTTGGCCCTAGGGCTACCCTTAGGGCTGTCCTGGGCCATGCCCCTAGCCCGAGGGCTACTCTAGGGACTACCCCTAGCCCGACCCTAGGCCTTTCCCCTATGCCTTGACCTTGCCTATGCCCGACCCCACTCTCTGACCCGACCCGCTCGTCAGGGTCCTTCCGATCCGGCGTCGTCGTCGACACGATCCGCCGGACCTGGCCCGCCCGTCAGGATGCGTGCGGCCCGACCCGCCCGAACCCACCCGCCCGTTAGGGCCCTCCCGACCCGACCCGACCCGCCCGACGCAACCCGCCCGTTGGGGCCTGCCCGGCTAGACCCGACCCGCCAAACCCGATCCGCCCGACCAGACCCGACCCGCCCGACCCGACCCGCCCGTCAGGGCACGCCTGGCCCGACCCGACCCGCCCGTTATGGCCCGCCCGACCCGACCCGACCCGCCCGACCCGACCCGCCCGTCAGGGCTCTTCCGACACGACCCGACCCGACCAACCCGCCCGATCCTATCCGCCCGTTAGGGGTTTCCCGATCCGACCCGACCCGCCCGACCCGACCCGCCCGTCAGGGCCCGCCCAGCCCGACTCGCCCGACCCGACCCGCCCGTTATGGCCCGCCCGACCCGACCCGACCCGCCCGACCCGACCCGCCCGTCAGGGCTTTTCCGACCCGACCCGACCCGACCCGACCCGACCCGACCCGACCCTAGGGGTTTCCCGATCCGACCCGACCCGCCCGACCCGACCCGCCCGTCAGGGCCCGCCCGGCTCGACCCGACCCGCCCGACCCGACCCGCCCGATCAGACCCAACCTGCCCGACCCGCCTGTCAGGGCCCGCCCGCTGTGACCTGGCCACATTACACCCACGTTAGACGCAACCCGCCCGTTAGCATTCAATCCGTGAGTGCATGAGTGAGTGATCCGTGAGTGGATCAGCGTGGAATTCTGATGGTCAGAAGCTTTGATGTTTTTTTGGGGTTGTGGACTGACTATGATGCCTCTCCGTGTTCACCCTGTCGGCCCGCCCACCCTCCCTGTCTCCTCTCCATGTCTCCCCTCTGGCTGTGCGCTGGGCCACGAACTGAACGCGGTAATGCGCAATTTTGATTATGAGAGCAGGGCAGATGGGACATGATTGCCCCAACAGCGCCCCAGCAGGGCCTTCAAGGGCCCCCAGGAGGCCCCCAGGAGGCCCCAAAGAGGATCCCGAACGGCCCACAGAGGCCCCCCCGAGGCACCCAAGACTCCGAAAAGCCCTTCAGGACGACCCTCTACTCGCCTGGGCGTCGTTTCTGGACGGGCTGGTGGGGATACGCGAAGCGTCTAGAATTTTGATTACGAGAGCAGGGCAGATGGGACATGAAGCGCTGTGCTTTCGCCAGCCCAGGCCACCAGCCAGTATTCCGAGCAGCGTCTGGCCGTGGAGGGGGCCCCACGTCGGGCCCCGGAGGAGGACCACAAGCAACGTCTCCACAGAGGACGGGGGCAGTTCAGGTCTCAGTGGTCAAGACCGCGTGTCGGGGGAAGAGGGGACAGGGAAAAAGGAAAGCGAAAAGGAGGGGGAGGCGGGGAGGAAGGCTCGATAGCGGGGGGTGTCTAAAGAGGAGGGTCTACAGCTGGGGAGTCTACAGATGTGGGGTCTACAGAAGGGGGGTCTACAGAGGAGGGGTCTACAGAGCGGGGGTCTAAAGAGGGCGGTCTACAGAGGGGGTGCTTACAGGGTGGTTTACAGAGGGGGGGTGTATGGAGCGGTGGTTTACAGAGGGCGGTCTACAGAGGTGTGTGTGTGTGTGTGTACGGAGGGTGGATCTGCAGAGTAGGAGGGGTCTACAGAGGTGGGTCGACAGAGGGGGGTCTACGGAGGGGGAGGATTTCTACAGGGGGGGGGTCTACAGAGGGGGGGTTTACAGGGGTGGGGGTACAGAAGGGAGGTCTACGGAGAGGGGGTCTACAGAGGGGGGGGGGTGAAACTGGGTGCGCTCGCGTCACATCTGACGTCCCGCTGCGAGCGCGCGAGCGCGCGGGAGTGGCGCAGGCGGCCTCGCCTGTGGGGCCGCCCGCGCGGGAGGAAGACGGCTTCGCTCGGAGCCGGGCGAGCTGGGGCAGCGGCGGCTCAAAGTCTCGCCCCCCACCAGGGAGGACAAGGTACCGCTGCCGCTACCCTTCGCCCGTTCTCCCTTCTTTTCGGCCTCCTCGGAGGCTCTCGTTGCCACCGCTGGGTTCGCCTCGAAATCCTGGCGAGAACGCACCCTGGGAGAGGTCCAAGGAGTAGCGGTATCGGTACTTCCCGGTCTCCCCCCCCCCCCCCGGGACCATCACGGACTCGGGGCCCCGGACCGTCACGGATCGATCCGGCTGCAAAAAACGCAGCGCAGAAGTGTGTGGTCTAGGGCTCCTCCTCCTCCTCCTCGTCCTCCTCCTCCTCTTCCTCCTCCTCCTCCTCTTCGTTTTCTGACGAGATCTCAGGGGCCGTCGGCTGGGGCTCCGCAGCGCCCTGTAGCGGCGCGCGAACCGCCCAGCCTTAAGCTTAAGTCGGGACTGTCCCTCTACAGGAGGAATATTAAACAAGTCAAAAAATAGTCAAAGGACGTTTTTTGTAGTATTTTTGACTTTCTTGGTGTTTTTTGATTTCTTTCTATTTTTCGTCCAAAATCCCCCTGAAGGAGGACATGCCCGACCTAACCTTAAGCGCGCGCGCGGCGCGTCCCGCATCCTCTGTCGCCTCTGGGCGCGCTGGTCTTAAGTCTGGCGTGTCCCTCCACAGGAGGAGTATTCAACATAGGCAAGCAATAGCCTGGGGGCGATGTTTGATTCATTTTTGTTTGACTATCTTTGAGTTTTTCTGGGGGCTAGTTTTCATTTTCCTTCAACATCCGCCTGTAGGGGGACATGCCCGGCCTAACGCTGGCCATCTGGCGCAAGTGCTTCTCTGCTCGCCTTCATGCCCCCGTCCCCTGCCTTTCCCGCTCCTCTCTCCCCCTTCTCTCGGCGGCACCCCAACATACTTCTACTATGTGTGCTTCGTCCCCTGCCCGTCTTCACGCGCTGACTGTGCAGGTCAGGTTCCCTCCCTGCACACCACCGACATCCAGTCGGACACGGACGGCCCTGTTTCTGGCCGCACCTCTTGCTGGCTGCTCCCTGGACGTGGATTGGACTACCGCCTCAGGCCGCTTCCGACCACCCGGTGGCACAACGCTGCACATCGCCTTCGTGGTCCTCCTCATCTCCAGGGCCCCTCCTCACCATCTGGTGGCACAGCGTTGCTCATCGCCTTCGTGGTGGACTTCTTCCCCTTGGACGTCGACCTGGTCGCGGTCATCCTCACGCAGCACTTGAGGATGGTGTTCACGATGCGCCGTCGACGTGAACACCACACCGCTCTCCCTCCGGGACTTCGCCTCCGGCTCCTGTCCAAGGCGTCTTTTTTCCTGTGCGAGCTCCTCAGCACCGCCTGCACCCCGGCCCGCCCTCGGGCCGCCTGAGGCCCCGCCCGCCTGTGTTTTGTCTCCCCAATTAGTGCTTTGCGCGGCCCGCCTAGCTCTTGACCGGAAGAGGGTCGCTCTCGACCCGCAGACAAAAAAAATGCCTCGTCCCTCCAGGGGCGACGCGCTCACCGAGAAATCTTATAGTGTATGCGTCGTGGCGGGCGCCTTCTGACCACGCTGCTCGGGAAACGATATATTGCAATATGGGTTTGCTATATGTTCGGGTCGGACGCGCGCCTCAAAGGAGGACATATAGTACCAGTGTGTGTTTGTGCCTCCCATTCTCTCCTCCCTCCCCCTCCTCCCCCTTCTCCTCCACTCCACAGTTACTCACCCTGATTGCTGCCCGAAGATGGCCGGGGAGTGGCCCGCCCCCCTCCGCGCCATTACCGCCTAGCTCGCACGCCAAATTGCAAACGTTGGCATTTTTCAGCCGGGACGTTCTCGGCGCCAGACTGGCGGTGCTGCTCCCGCTGCAGCACTCATTCATTGGCTCACTCAGGCCATGCGTCCTGCAGGGCGCGTCGGCACGACACCCACGTCGGGCCATGATTCGGAGGGGAAGCGCTGCTCGGGTGCATGCGGCGCCACGCAGAGGGGAGGGAGGCGAGGACGAGGAAGAGGATCGGCACTTCGCTCTTGCCGTTCAGAGTGATGCTCTCGCCCCATCGCGTGCCACTTCTGGATGCCTCCCCCTGGGCCCCTCTCCCTCCTTCCCCCCCCGCACATGCGATGCCGTGATTCTATCACAACTTGAACTCCCGAACGTCTAGCCCCCTCCCCTGAGGCGGTTTTTCTGACCGTCCCAGCGCCCGGCGAGGGCCCCCCGAAGAAGGCTGAACCCTGGCCGTCGGGTTTTTTCACGTCGTGAGGGGGTCTCCCTCCTTCCCTCCCTCTCTTCCCACCTGCTCCTCACGCCCAGCCAGAGCGAGGTGCCCCGCACCGTGGACAACTTCAGGGCCCTCTGCACCGGCGAGAAGGGCGAGGGGAAGGTGGCGGCGGGCCACGTGGGGGCCGTGGGGGGCCGCCGCGCTGTCTCCTTTCCTCTCCCGTGTCGCCTCGTCGTTCCTCCCATTCGATTCGGTACGTGTCGATTCGTCCCGATCTCATCCTCTGAGCTGTCGCAGGCGCCCAGCCGCCAGAGAAGGGCCAGGCCCGGGCAGGCGTGGGCAACAGAGTTGTCTGAGCATGCCAAGCAGATTTGTCGAAGTTCGGGTTGGATTTCTCTCAGATTTGGGCACGTGTCCAGCGGAAGCCTGGGAAGCAGCGGTGCGCAAGTATACTGTCCAGCGCACGCTCGTGCCATTGCTCATGTGTCTGCGGATGTACGGCTTTACTCATTACTCCCGGTTCCGATTCGGACTCCGATCCCTCCATGGAGGCATGCCAGCCTGCCGATCTCCGCCAGTTCGACTTCTCCCGACCTGGCTGCCGACTTCCGTCGATCCGATTCATTTCGATCGCCGATCCGATCTATCGATTCGTTTCTGCTCGTCTCCTCTGGTCGCCGATCCGATCCATCGATCGCCGATCCGATCTATCGATCGCCGATCCGATCCATCGATCGCCGATCCGATCTCGTCATTTCGATCGCCGATCCGATCTATCGATCGCCGATCCGCCTCTCTGCTCGTCTCCTCGTGGTCGCCGTCCTCCTCCGAGTCTCGGGGGCCGGCGCGGGGCCTCAGCCCTGGGCCGAATGCGCGGCTGCGGTTGCTCCGGCGTCGCTCCTGCTCTCGCCCGGGGCTTCCCCGCGGGACGTGTCGGGCCGGACGAAAGGGGGGGATTGGGAAAGGGGGGGTTACGAAATTTGCTGCATGCAGCTGGTTTCAGCCGCACCGAGGGGCCCATTCCTCTATTTACAGCCGCCTCCGGCGCCGTGAGGCGCCGGGAAAATCAGCTACGTGAGCTGATTCTCAAACCCCCCCTTTGGTATCCCCCCCGTTTCGCCCGACCCGAACGTGGCAATGACTGCGGAGAGAGCGTGGGCGATGGGGTCGAGTTGGGCGTGTCCCTCTACAGGAGGAGCAGTCAACAACAGTCAAGAACAGTCAGGGGACTCACTATTTGCGAATTTCTTTTGAAGTTGGCTGAACATTTTCTTGTGGTTCGTCCAAAAGTCGCCTGTAGGAGGACATGCCCGACCTGACGATAGGGTCAGAGGAAGGCGAGTTGAGACCGTGGTAGTTGTCCGTCGGGGGGGCTCCTCGTAGCCACGGCTGGACGCAGCTCGAAAAACTGGTGCGTTTGGACCTGTACATGTAAACTGCCGTTGTTCAGGAGGGGAAAAAACACAGACACAATGAATCGACGATCCCCAGGAAAATGCGGGAAACTAAGGGAAGTGGGGGGGAAGACAAACAACCCAGAAACTATGGGAAAATCTGGGGCATCCTTTTTTTGTTGTTGTGTGTGTGTGTGTGTGTGTGTGTGTGTGTGTGTGTGTGTGTGTGTGTGTGTGTGTGTGTGTGTGTGTGTGTGTGTGTGTGTGGGCCCCTTCAATTGTTTCCACGCGCCCTCCTCCGAGGAGTGGGGTTGGAAGGGGGAGGGAGAGATGGGCAACGGGGGGGGACTCGGCAGTGCAGGGGGAGGTGCGGGGGGCTGGAGCTCGAGAGGGAACGGGGTGCGGGGCGGCGGCGGGGGGGGGGGAGGCTGAAGGTAGGAGGAGAGGGGGCTGGTCCTCGTCCTCCTCCTCCTCCTCCTCCTCCTCCTTGGAGTGGCTGAGGGGGAAGGGGGGAGGAGGGCTCTCTGGGGCCCTTCGGGGCCCAGGGGCCTCGAGAGGCAAAGCTTCGGAGCAGTCGAGCGGGTCTCGCGCATGCCATGGGGGCCATACAGCCAGCCCGCGTGGTGAGGGAGGGCAATCTTCCCAAGGGTACCTTCGCATCTTTGTCTCCTCGGTCCATCCTTGGCCGCTCTCGTTGGCCGCACCCCGCTCGAGAAGCTTCGAAACGGCCTTCTAAGGCCCCTGCATCCTTGTCGTACATCCTTCTGATACGGGTCGACTGCATCCACGGCCCACGGAGTCGTCTTGGGGCTTGTCGAGAACTGTCACGGGTTGGTCCCACGTCGCGCTCGGCCGATCGCGGATCGCTCAACAGGCCTCCGCCTATCAGGAACTCGCATGACATCATGACGACCTGCTCCTGGCCGCTGGTCCCCGAGAGGTTGCCCCCTGTTTACCAGCAAACGGCATTTCATGTGGGTCGTCGTGATTGTGTTGGCAGGCGAAGGACAGACACAGGCGACGTCCAAATGCTCGTTGGCGGAGGGGGGGGCGTCTTACGGGGCCGACGAGCAGCAGCATGTGTTCTGCTATGCCATTTGGATTGGCTTTCTGCTGACAAGGTCCCTCCACCTATTGTGGCGATGACTTCTGTTCAGAAGATTCGGAGACTTTCCATGTGTATCGCGGTGGCAAGAAGTGTGAGCAGCCTAAGGTTCTTGGGCATTATGACACCGTGGTGAAGGTTGCAAGCCAGACATGTCGGCAATCGTGATCGAGGAGTTGGTAGTGGCTTCTTCGAAGCGGGGCGGCGTCAATTTAGAATTCGTTATCCTCATCGCTTTCCGAGACGTCAAGCTGGACAGTGAACAGGGATTACGCTCACCAGCGCGGGTGGGCTGGACTGGAGCAGGTTCGACAATCGCGACAAGCTTTATACGTTTTTGTTGAACAGCGCCAAGGTGGTACAGATGTTTGTCTGCTATCGGAGCTTCATGATGGCACCTTCGAGAAGGACGACGACACCCCCACGATTGCCAAAGTGGAAGAATCTGCCTTTACCATGATTGAGAAGTGCAGCTTCTCCTCATCAGTGGCAACTGAATTGGTCTGGCGGACCGCCTCCAATAATAGTATCCACCCAAGTGGGTCTCTCTCTGTTCTCTGGGACGATCAGTGCGCACCGATGTCTTGGTTATTGGACGGCTATTACATGGTCTGGATCACCAGTGTCTACGTCTTCACCAGCTGCGCAGCTGCATCCTTCACCAACGTACATCATTAGATCTCGGAGCTCAGTCACAGATGCCGTGAACTGTATCATGCACCGATATCGATAGGTGGGGA
Organism: Prorocentrum cordatum; assembly: GCA_963575745.1. Taxonomy (NCBI): domain Eukaryota; class Dinophyceae; order Prorocentrales; family Prorocentraceae; genus Prorocentrum; species Prorocentrum cordatum. The sequence continues at coordinate 68,676 of CAUYUJ010015630.1, forward strand.
TCGGAATGTTCACGTGCGGCGGGACACACGACCAAACGACATTCAATTGGGTGAGCACATGCTGATGCGGAAACGACTATTGGAGGGAAGGCTTTCGTGCGCTGACTTTCCACGACGAACGCAAAACCCACATATGTTTTACATCACCTGGTTTCGCGTGTTATTTGGAAACATAGAAATAGAGTTTGGTACGAATTGGATAAGCGCGCTATGGATCGCGAACCATATAATCAAATTTCGGGCATTTTAACACAATCATGGGGTATTTCAGATCATTTGACACAGATATTGGCCTTCAGATTTCCCAAAGCAAGCACACGTACAACAATGAATGCGAGACGGCACTTTCATCAGCAACGGATACGACATGCCCAAAATCAACCAGTGAAACATCCTTTCTCTCTTCACTGGTATCTTGGTCCGTCAGAGGAGGCGCAAAAAGTTACGCAGTGCAGTCGTGATCGAGTGCAGCAATTTCTTAGAGCACACCCTTATCGGCGACCGCAGGAACACACGCGAACGTACCGAACGACAGCGACGGATATCTGACGACATATACATCTATTCGCGGACGGCTCGGCGGCGGGGGAATGTGCGCCGACGCCGAGAAGCGCGTCCAGAAGAGAGGTAGTGCATGGCGTCATCTGTGTTCCCAGCTCAGTTGTCTTCACTTAGACTTCAAACAAGTTGGAATGTTTTTCGCAGCAAGTGTTGTGGCGTGTCTACTCTCTGGGTGCGAAAGCCGAGCGTGCGCCGAAGTGCAGTTGAGAAAGATGCCAACGTTATCTGCATAAACTTACACTGGGACTTCTACATCGGTGCCTCTCCTTGATGCGCCGCGAGTAGGAAGACGATGCAGGGCCTGCGCACATTCATAAAGATTGGCCGAATGGGAATCTACACCGAATGGCGCAGATTGCAATTTCTTTGCCACTAGACGCGCCGGCCAGAAGATCGCATTGACAGGCAAATAGTATGCTTGCATCCGGAGGAAGGGATTATTTCAGCCGAGATCTTCGGTTGCACCCGTCCTTGGATTCGCACGGTGCTTTGGAAAGGCGTTGAATCGCGGATGAAGTATGCCGATTTTTTCGTGGGCGATGGCGCGATGAGTGGGGCCATGCGGCGCGAAAGCGTCTTCTCTTGACAGCGTTTATGAGGGAGTGGGTGCTTGGCAAAGGTAGAGAAGCGAGCCAAGATGAATGGCAATATCGTCGCGCTGTTGGCGGCGCAGGCAAGGAGCAGGTGAGTCGCGCCCATCGCCTCGACCTCGAGCAGGGGGCGACGAGAGTGGATGGGGCATGCCTTTGCTTGCGCAAGTATTGTTGCGACTACTGACCTTGGAGGGGCCGCGAGAAGCATGCGATGCGATGCGAGCGCCGGGGCCCGGCGTCGAGAATGCGAAAGAAGAAGATGCGCGCTGCGGCCCAAACTACCTTTCGTGCGCAACAACAAGTGCACGGACCGCTGCGGGGCCCTGATGGCACGTGCCTCGCGTCCGAGGCTTCTGTTGCCGAGCCTGCTCCGCGCGGGCGCCCGGGGGGCAGGCGGGCCCGACCGGCGCCGCCCGCCCGGCCAGCCCAGCCAGTGCAGCAGCAAAGTGGCGCTGAGACGTCGGCCCCACATTCCAGTGCAATTGGGGCCGCGCCCTCTTCGCGCCGACCCGTTGCAGCCTCGTCCTCCTCAGTGTCGGCTCCTGAATCTTGTAGTCCTCAAGATCCTCGAGATCCGTGATCTGAACCGCCCCCTCCTGCCCCCCGCCCTGCACCTCGTCCGCGGCGTGCCCCCGGGCCGAGCGGCCAAGCCGCAGGCGCCGCGAGCTCGATTGCGGGGCCGCCTGGAGGGTGGGCATCCGCGGAGAGATGTAGAAAGCTTGAGGAGTTGATGAATGCCCACCCTATTGAGCTGCAGATATTGGAACAAAGATGTGATGTTAGCCAGTGTACTACGTGTTGGTCATGCCTTCGGTGTCGGGAGTGCGGGGATTTTATTGGGTTTGGGGCGGGGGTGGGGTGGGGGGTGGCGAGGTTGTCGGATGCCCGACATGTGCTGCGTGCAAAAGGGTCGGTCGTTCTGACCATGTACTATTGCCACCTTTGAGCTACCGAGCTGGTTCCAGAATCTGGTGTCCCGCATTCAGATTGGCGACCTTGCCCTTCCTATCCAGCCTGGAAACATGCCCGCCCATATCTGCATTTTTGGTCGAGATGAATTTCCGAAGGACTTGTGTCATCGCATGGCATGTTCGCAAACGCGGTGTGATATGTGGTCAACGCGCACTCGCATTCTCACGACCACAAAACTTCGGGGCCATCCTTGCGGGCACTGCGGCGCCTTCTGGGCAAACGCGCATGGTCGCTCTCGGCGTAGGCGCGGCTGCAAAATGCGTCGTGCATCTGCCGGGTTACCACTGAATACCAGACGTTGGCATCGCGCACTGACACTTGCGCACGTATTACCTCCCCACCGAGTAAATCGAGAGGAGTTGCCTTCGCTGGTTTGGCTCTGAGCTTCTATTGCATATTTTCCCTTTTGCTGGCACCGCTCGGAAGTTATTTCCAGATCATGGCTGACTTGGCCAAGTGCGTGGCCCGGGCGCAGGAGAAGGCTCAGGCGGCGCGTGCAGCGGCCGAGAGTTGGACGAGGGGCGAGAAGAGTTCGATGGAGGTGGGTGGAGGTGCTCCAGACGCAAAAACGCGGAGGACCCAGGCCGCGCCGATTGCGCCAGATGAGATGCAGACCCTCATCCTCCGTAACTATCTCAATGTCAAAGCGTCCGCTCGTCTGACATTCGCTGCTAAACAAGTAATGCTCTTTCTCAAATCGAATGCCAATGTTCGAGCTCTTCGCGCCGTGGTCCAAATGCATGTTGACCAAAAACCGGGGGTGACAGCGGAATTGAAGAAATAAGGGAATTGTTGACGCTTCGCGTATCCCCACCAGCCCATCCAGAAACGATGCTCAGGGGAGTTGAGGTGATCAGGGAAGTCGGGGAGCATGCAGAATAACAAAGGGCGGGGGAAGCTGTCACAGACCCCGAGAGGGGGAGGATGGAAGAGGAGTCGTCGTCGTCGTCGTCGTCGTCGGAGGAGGAGGAGGAGGAGGAGGGGGAAGAGGAGGAGGAGGAGGAGGAGGAGGAGGACGGAGAAGGAGGAAGAATCGGAGGAGGAGGAGGAGGAGGGGAAGGAGCTTCTTGGGGGTCTTTTGAGGGCCTCTTGGAGGGCTTTTTGGGCGCCTTGGGGCATCTTGGGCGCCTCTTGGGACCCTCTTGAGGCGCTCTGGGGAGCCTTCGGGGCGCTTTTGGGGCCATCTTGGAGGGAGTCGATCAAACAAGAGGGGGGGTTTAATTAGCGCCCCCCCTCGGAAGCCCCTAAAATCGCCTCTTGGACCCCTCTTGGAACGCTCTTGGAGTGCTCTTGGGCGCTCTTGGGGCCGTCTTGGGGCTCTTTTGGGGCTCTCTTGGGGCCCTCTTGGGCCATCTTGGAGCCATCTCCAGGCCTCGGATAGCCATCGGAAGCGAAAAGGCGAGAAAGCAAAAATCATTGATTTTCCTTAGGTTTTGGGACGATTTTGGCCTCTTCGGGGCCTCCTTGGGGAGCTGTTTGGCCACTTGGAGTTATCTTGGGGCCGTCTTTGGGCTTCTTGGAACCATCTTAGGAGCCATCGTGAGCGATCTTGCGCTATCTTGAGCCATCTTGGAGCTCATCTTGGGTTCTCTGAGGCGCTCTTGGAGCCGTCTTGGGCCATCTTGGACGCTCTAACTACCCGCGGCCCCCCCCGTCCAGGTCCAGGGGAGGGGGTAGGGGGAGGGGTAAACCCCTCCCCAAGGGGGAAGAGGGAGGGGTGGAAGAGGATCTGCTCTAGACCACCTACGCCCAGAGGGCTGGTGGGATTTCCACAAGCACCCTTTGGATATGCGTAAAGGTAGCTTCGCTTTCTCGTCTATGTTGAGTTTCCTCGGCCCTATTCTGACATAGTATTGTGCCGATCGCCCTGGCGGCAAGCAGGGTTTGGATACCAGCAAGCATATTAGAAACCTTTGTGCCGCCCGGGCTTCGCAGGTGAAAGTTTGCGTGGGAGAGTGTGCCTCTCGTTGCTCGAAGCTAGTGGAAAACATAACGTGGACGTGGACGATCATCTTTGCCGATGTCGCTTCGCCAGATTTCTTGCCTGTGTTCGCTTCTCTTTGTCCGCGGAAGGATCCCGCCAAGGGCATTGTCAGTGTGCCCGGCCGCGGCAGGGGCAGAGGAACGGCAGTGAAATGACGCCGTCGGTGCCCAGCCCGTGGTCGGAAGCATCGCGCGCCAGCCCAGGGGCCAGAACGACGGCAACCCTGGAGCAGAGGGGCGCCTTGGTCCCTAGACACCCACGAGTATGTCAATGACCTTTTCCCATGCTGCAGGGTGGAGTTTGCCAGCATATGCTGGTCAAAGTTGTAAGCGTCAGTTTCCTTCCAGTGCGCGGCCCACCCTGCCGATCTCTGTTTCGGAATCAGTTTTGTCTCTCTACCTTCAGGATGTCACGTTTGCTTCTACATGAACTTTTTGGACGATGGCTCCGAGAGCTACCGAATCTTCTATTCGTCCAAGTGCGCCAATGGCCTCGTGATATTTGGATATGTGTGTTTCAACCGTGATGCTCTCAATCAAATTGTTTTTTCCCGACATAGCCATTTTGAGGTAATACTCAGAGCCACCGGAACTTCGCGCGTCGCGTTTGCGGTCGCTGAGTCGCGGCCCACAGCGCCTGTTAAAGAGTTGGTGGCTGGCATTTTTTTCAAACCCTCCTCCTCCTCCTCCATCGCCTCCTCCTCCTCCTCCTCCTCCTCCTCCTCCTCCTTCTCTTCCTGCTCATCCTCATTCCCCTTCTTTTTCCCCTTTCCTCCCGACAGCGTGGGCTTGGGAAACATGCATGGAAAATCCTGCTGCTCCTCCTCGCACTCGCCCTCCTCCTTGTCCTCGTCCTCATTCTCGTCCTCCTCCTCATCCTCGTTCTCTTAGCATCTCGCTTCCCGCCTCCTGCCCCTCCCTGTTCTGCTGCTGCTGCTGCTGCTGCTGCAGTGGGCGAGCAACCGGATCCACCAAGACACCGCTGCTTCTCTTGCTGAGGCTCCCACGGTGTTTCGCCCCGACGCCACAGATCGGAGGGCGTCAACGACACACCCGGTGACACCGATCCTGGCCAGGCCGATCCTGGGCTCAGAATCGGCCCGGCCAGGATCGGTGCGGGTGTGTTGTCGGCGCCCTCGTGTACGGACTGTGCCCTGGGAGGCGGTGGCGGTCGCCGCGAGAAGTGCGGGCTGCCCCTCCCAGAGGGCCCGCAATGAGGGCGGCTGCCGCGCTCGCGTGCGCCCTCGCCGCGCCCTCCCTGGCGGCGGCGCTGTCTCTGGCTCCGCGGCAGGAGATTCGGCGGCTTCCTTCCTCTTGCGGCTGCCACATTCGAGCCAGAGCTCGAGGAAGAAGCAAGGGAATTGGTCGGAATAGACATGCTCTCTCGGAGGTCCCCGCGGATTTCTTGGATCGGCCCTGAGCCCCCCTGGCGGCGCCTCTGGCGCCACCCCTGGCGCGCTCTGCGCGCGAGGGAGGGCGGATCCAGTGCTGATCCAAGAAATCCGCGCAGACCTCCGGGGAATTGTGCTCACGTGGTCGTTTGTGCTTCGGAGGGTTGGATGTCTCCGGGGCGAAGTCGACTGTTCGCCGGGACGCCCTCGGCCTCGGAGTGCGAGGTCGCTCGTGTTGCGTTGCGGTCGTCCCCTCCTTCCCGCCCCTTCGTCTCCAGGCAGTTTCGGAAGCCGCGTCGCCCGCAGGGGCCGCGAAGGTAGCGTTCCTCGCGCTCCCCGCGGCCTGGGCCGCGAGGGCGAGGGCGGCCGCGCGAGCGTGTGCGAAGAGAGCTTCGCGGCGATGCTCGAAGTAAGGTGGCCCAGGATCAGGAAGGGAAAAGACAAAATTAATCGTCGACTCCCAGGAACACATGGGGGAATAGGGGAAGTGGGAGGGATGATGAGCATCCAGGACATCTGGGAAAACATGGGAGCATGTGGCGAATCCTGGGATCCGTGTCCGTCTATCTGTGTGCCCCAGGGCCCCTTGGCAGGCGAGGGGGGGCGATCGCAAGCAGAGCGGAGGACCCAGGCCTTCGACGCCCTGGCGTCCTCGGCGGGGCTCGGGCGCGCCATCCTCTTCTGCTCGGGCCCTCCTGCCGCCGAGCGGCTCGCTGCGGACCCCCCCCCCCGGGGGGCCCCGGCCGGGCACCCTCGGGGCTCGAGAGGCGGGGGTCGATGCAGACGGGGGTCAGCCAGAGCGCCAGATCCTGCGGGCTCCTGCAGGGCGAGGGGCGTCACTGACCCAGGTCTGGGTGCCGGATCCCGCAAGGCCTGACTGGCCCAGGGGTCTGGACGGACCCTGGATGGACCCTGGATTGACCCTTGGAGTGCCGAGACCTCGTTGCCCCACTCGAGACCCCCCCTGCCTCGGCGGGCCCTGGCCGGCGCCGCAGAGTGCCCCGCGGCCGAGGTCGGTGGACGCCTCTGCGGCGGGCTGCCGCTTGCTCCCCCCCCCCCCTTCTGCCGCGACCTGCCGCCCGCGCCCCGCAGGGAGGGGATGGGGAGGAGGCCCCTGCTTCGTTTTCTTTTCCCTCCTCTCCCCCCCCCCTCCTCTTGCCCTCCCGTCCATCTCCTGCCCTCTGCCCTCTCCTTCCTGCCCTCCCCTCCTCTTCCCTCCCCTCTGCCTCTGGTCTGTGAGCGGCTGTGCGTACCTGCGCACCCTCGTCTTCAGCTGCCTGTTGACCTCTCGCGCGGACCATCGGGCTCCGAGCCCCGAGTTCCCTCTTCCCGGGTAGGGTCATGGGGGGCCTCCGTGCGGGGAGGAAGCGGAAGGGCCCTCCCCCGAGATCTTGGCGTCCGCTTTTTTTGGGAGCTGGGCGTTTCCGCCCAGTTTCGGGCCGCGGGATGCCCACGTATCGATCCAGCTCGAAAAATGGCGTAGAAACAAGGGATCTGGGGCTCTGGTAATCAAAAACGAAGCAAATAAACATAGATAACATAAACAATTGTTCGCAACGTCGATTCTCAGGGTCTGGTGAGGGGGAATCATTTGGGGCCCCCCATCCGAGGCGTACCCCTCCCCGTGTCCCCGGGACAGGGGACGGAGCGGCGGGGGGCAGGCAGCCTTGTGCACATGGCCTGAGATCGAGGGAGCGCAGACACGAATCAAAACACGCGGATTAGCGACGGCTCCCTTTGCCATGCGGGATCGACACGTTCCGTCCCCAAACGAGGCGGCAGCACTGGCGCCTGGGCCATAACGCGCGTTCTGCCCCCGCCCCCCCTCCTCCCTGCCCCCCCCCATATTGCCGCAGTGCGCCCGGCACCACAGTCTGGGGGGGGGCGGGGGCGCTACGTTGTGCCCCCCTCCGCCCCCCCCCCCCTCCCCCCCATGACGCCCGCTATGGCCGCGGATTCAAACTCGCTCCTCAACGGATCAGTAGTCCATGCTAGCGTGCGCTTGACTGGGGTCAACGGGCGAAGAACGGTATAGAATAAACTTCTTCGCCGTCGGGGACACCTACCCCAGGGCGGCTGGAAAGTTTCTACCCCTACGGTGGCACCGTAGGGGTATAAACTTTCCAGCCGCCCTGGGGCAGGTGTCCCCGACGGCGAAGAAGTCTATTCTATACCGTTCTTCGCTCGCTGATGGGGGGTCCCCCCAGCCGAGGCGCACCCTCTCCCGCGTCCCCAGAGCAGAGGACGGGGTGACGGGGGCGGGCAGGCCCGTGCACTCGCCTCCGGCATTGGCATCGTGACGCGACTGCGGGGACTGCTGTTTGGAGCTCTTCGATGCCTCCGATTCGATTCGGTTCGATCTCGATGGCCTCCGATTCCGATTCGATTCGACTCTTCGGGTTCCGATTTGGGCTCCGATTCCCGAATGGGGGCTTACTAGAATGCCGATTTCCGCGGATTCGACTTCTCCCGACTCGGCTGCCGATTTCCGCCGATCCTGTTCATTTCGATCGCCGATCGGGTCTCTCGATTCGACTCTGGTCTCCCCTGCCCCCTTTTCGAGCCGCGGCGCTCCGTGACGGCCTTGGGGCCTGAGACGGGGCCCACGAGGCCGCGTCTCGAATTGCTCGCCTGGCAGGAAATCGGGCCTGTCGCCCTACGGGAGGAATGTTCAAACATGGCCAAAAAGTAGTCGGAGGACTATTTGTGGGGTATGTTTTGATCATGTCTGAATATTCTTGGACAATCTTTAATTTCTCCTCGAAAGTAGGCCTGTCGGGGGACAGGCCCGACGTAAGCCTGGCACGGCCTTCCCCTGGACGCCCTTGCCAGCCCTTTGCCGGCAGCACCCCGAGGAGGCCACGCTGCTCGCGGACCCCAGGACTGCCGTCGCGGCCGCGGGCCGCCGCCGCCTCGGGCCATCTCGAAAGTGGGGGGAAAGACAAAAAGCCAGAAACTATTGGAACATATGGGGGATCCTGTTATTTGTGGCTAATTATGTGTATGTCCCAGGGCCCCTTCACCATCGCCAGGCGACCGCAGCCCTGAACTTCCAGAGAGCTCAAGAGGTGTGTGTGCGTGTGCGTGTGTGTAGCAGTGGTGGTGCCTGGTCATCGAAATTTGGCATCGAGTCGATTGCCACACCTTCGCACGTGAGCCCGCCGACGACGGCCGTGAGCTCAGAGGGGCACATAACAATAGATTGGCCAGCGGGGGCCCCAAGCAGTATTTTCAAGCATGCTGGGTGATCCAATCCACGTGGTAGAAGTTGACGTACTCATCTATGTGGGGTGAGCTGTGTGGTGTAAGTTAGGTGATGCCATTTACGTGGTGCGATCTTTGGGTGTGAGCTAGGCAGTGCAATGCATGCGGTACAGTCCGTGTGGTGCGATGTATGTGGTCTAAGTTATGTGGTGCAATGCGTGTCATGCGATACATGCGGGGTACTCTATGTGGTGCCAGTTATCGTAGCGCAGTCTATGCAGTGCAGTGTATGTGGTGTGTGCCATGTGGTGTGATCTATGTGGCGCAACGTCGGTGGCAAGAGGTACGTGGTGCCATCTATGTGATGCACTTATGTGGTGCAAAATTTGTGGAGCGAGCTACGTGGTGCAATCTATGTGGTGCAATGCAAAGCAATGCAACGCAATACAAAGCAATGCGTCCAACTGCAAAACAAGGCAACACGATGCAGCGCAATGTAACGCAATGCAAAACATACGGTTCAAACTCATGAGCATATATGCACGGCTATACTGCAGAACACTTGCAACACAATACAACGCAATACACATCAATGCACCACAATGCGATGCATCGCAATGCAAAGCAACGCAACGTAATGCAATCAATGCAAAGCAATGCAGCTCAATGCAAAGCAGTGCACGGCAGTGTAGTGTGATGCAAAGCGGTGCAGAGCAATGCAACGCAGTGCGATTGCAATGCGATTGCAATGCGATTGTACTGCAGTGCCATGCAATGCGGCCAATGAGATTTCATTGCAATGCGATTGCAATGCAAGGCGACTGCAGTGCGGTGCAGTGGGGCGGCGCGGCGACGGGACGACGACGGGGCGGGGACGGGGCAGCGACGGCGACCGCGAGGCGGCGCACCCGACCACGGAGCCCGGACGACCAGCGGCGACGAGGCGGCGACGGGGCGGCGACGGCGACCTCAAGGCGGCGGACCCGACCACGGAGCCCAGGCGACGGGCGGCGACGAGGCGGCGACGGGGCGGGGACGGCGACCACAAGGCGGCGGACCCGACAACGGAGCCCAGGCGACGGGCGGCGACGAGGCGGCGACGGGGCGGGGACGGTGATCACAAGGCGGCAGGCCCTCAGACCCGGCAGCGGAGCCCCGCTCCTCAGGAACCCAGGGAGAACCCCCAAGCGCCAGCACTGTTTGGGGACTCGTCATCACCCAAAGGTCGTCTTCAGTGGCGGCCGCGTCAGAAAGTATCAGTGATCTAGGGCTGCCGTGGAGAAGCACGGGGAGGACAGGAGCGTCACTGTGCGTGGGGCTGTTCCAGATGCACTCTCACGGCAGGGAGGCCGGCAGATGCCACAAAGGTTCCGTGGATGTCTGTGTGGTATGTCGCCCCTCGCAGTTATGCCTCAAGGCTCCGGGCCCCTCGGATGTACGCCGTCTGTTTCCAGCAGCTGCGTGGATGGCGGGCGTTCCCATTTCCCCAATCGGCCAGACCGTTCGCGCATTGATGAGGCCAGAAGTGTAAGTGGGTGCCACAGTTACGCTTTGCGTTGGACATGTAGCGGGCGATGCGGTGCCGCTGGCCCGCTTATTACGCGCTGTCCCCCACCTCCTCGGGGACGGCGTGCACCGAAGAATCCCTGGCAGGGGGCCTGGCGTGCGCAGAAGGGACCTTCGCGGGCTGATCGCCTCTCACGGCGGCAGCGTGCTTCTCGGAGACCGACGTTGCATTCTATCTTTCCACCGCCAACCGTACATGGATGGAAACAGTTTTCTTCTCGTAGCAGGGTCACGAGCTGGACGCTTCCGGATTGCGTGATCATGTTTTCTTGTTGTTTTTGTGGTGTGGGAGGATTCAGGAGGAGAAAAATCACACAGACACAATTAGTCGTCGATTCCCCAGAAAATATGGGAAACTATGGGAAGTGGGGGGGAAGACGAAAACCCAGAAAACATGGGAAAGCATTGGGGATCCTGTTATATGTGTGTGTATTTATTTAATCGCTTCGCTCATTCCGCCGGCCCTGGAGCGCTATTTGGGGCCTCTTGGGGCCGTCTTGGGGGCCTCTTGGGGGCTTCTTGGGAGCGTCTTGGGGCTCCTTGGCGGCGTCTTGGGCTCCCCTGGGGCCTCTTGCTCTTGGGGGCCCCTTGGGGCGGGAGGGGGGGGTAGTCGATTGCAGCCACCCCCTCGGATCCTGCCATTTGTGTGTACTTCTATTTGTGTGTCCCAGGGCCCCTTCACCTGTGTTGTGGGAGGACGGAGTGCGGATCCCTCTCGGCGCGGGCTCTCGCTCGCTGGTCAGACCCACGGGGCGCCCTTCCTTCCACGGGGGCGCCTCCCGCAGCGACATGCCGTGCGGCATCTGACGCGGCGGGCGACGATCCCTCGGGGCAGGCTTGGTATCGCTCGGACTTTTTTTGTTTTTTTTGTTTGTTTTTTTTTTTTTCTCGGCGAGAACCATCGAGGACCATCCTGTACCATCGAGCAAAAAAAAACACGCACGAGACCGAAAAATGCACGGGAAATGGACGTCCGAGCGACGGTTCAGCACTCGCCCCTGCAGTGGGGGCCCGCATCAAGAAACCATCTGCGTTTCGTCAGGGTTTCCTGAGTTTCTTCGCTCCCCGCGCTGCGCGGTGACTTCCCGCAGCCGTTAAAGGAGCTGCTACGTTCAGGGTGCTCCGGGTTTCCCCTCAGGTGCGCCTCGCGCACGGGTTCTCAGGGTTGGGTTTCTTGCGAGGGTTTCTTGCGGCCGCGCCCGCATTGTATATGCCCAGTTTAGCCCCCGGGGTTCGGGAGCTCTTTTCGGGGCCTCGGGGGCCTTGGGGGGGGCTTCCAAGATGATGCCAGGGGTCGCCCACACGGCCCAGGATGACCCCAGCCGCTTGAATATGAATCCAAAACGACCCCAAGCCAGCAAAATATGCCTCAAGAGAGGCTCCGGAATGCCCCAAGATATCCCCCATACGGCCAACACCTGCCAAGGACTTTTCCACAGTTTTTTTGACTCAAGATTTCCTCCTACGGCAGATAGACTTGGGCGCGCGTCAGAGAAGCCCGCGACTGCCCTACGACGACCGAAGAAGCCCGAAGATTGTTCCACAACGCTTCAGTAGGGCCCGAATGCTGCCTAAGGGAGGCTCTGGAGTGGCCAAGAGAGCCCCATGACGGCCTCCGAGAGCGCCGAGGCGGTCCAGGAGGGCCCCCACAGAGCCGCAAGATGCGCCAATGCGGCCCAAGAGATTGAGAACTTCCCGATTCCAAAGAGCTACCCCCAGGTTTGTGTCTTATTGAATCAAACTGTGCCAATGATGTGTCATTCGCGGATCAAGATCCCCCCAGAGACCCCGAAGGGATCCCCAAGGCAGCCCTCTGGCATGAAAAGAACAGGAGCCCTGCATCCAAAGCCGGCACATTGCAGCTCGAGTATCCACATGCACCAGAGTGTAGCTCCCAAGGGACCGCGGGACTTCCCGCGTCGCCCCCACTCCTTTATCCTGAACAGGAGCACTCATCCTCGAAACAAATGAGGGGCTGCTGCTTGTGTCCCTCCCCGTCTTGCTCACTCAAATTGGAGGGGCCGCCGCTATTTGGCACAAGCGCCGCCGCATCCCTGTGTGTTTGCGGAGAGTTAAATATTGCAATCAACATCTTATTGCCACCACGTTTTCTCTCGTACAGCTTCCACCCCCTGCGATTCTAGTTGATAGTGGAGCTGGGAGCGATCTCGCCGTCGTCGTCTTCGTCGTCGTCGTCTTCGTCTTTGTCGTCGGCGTCGTCTTTGTCGACGTCGCTGCCGCCGCCGACGTCGTCGTCGCTGCCGTCGTCGCTGTGGTCGTCGTTTTTTCGTCGTCGTTGCCGATGTCGCTGTCGTCGTCGTTGACCTTAGCCGGGTCGTCGTCCCCGTCGTTGCTGGCGATATCGAACCAGGGCGCCCGCAGGAGCTCGGCTCCGGAGGCGCTGGGCCTGCTCGGCGGGCGGCTGTCGCTAGGGGGGCTGCGCTGGGCCGCCGACCCCGCGCGCCCGGGCGAGGTCGTGGCCGTCGCCGTGGTCGTCGTCGCCACCATCGCCGTTGCCGTCGCATTTGTCATGGTCGTCCTCGCCTTCCTTGTTGCCGTCGCCGCCGCCGTCACCGTCGCCGTCGCCGTGTCCGTCTTCGTCTTTGTCGTCGTCGTCGAGTCCTTCGAGTCCGTCGTCGCCGTCGTCGTCGCGGTTTTCGTCGGGGAGGTCGTGGCTGGGTCGCGCTCTCCAGGGAGAGGGGGGGGGAAGGGGGGAAGAGGCTGGCAGGGGAGGCGGAGAAGGAGGGGGAAGGGGGATGGGAAGGCAGAAGCTGGGGACGCTGACGATGGCGATGACGATGGCGATGACGATGGCGATGTTGACGACGATGGTAATGACAATGGTGACAATGATAATGATGACAATGGCAATGACAATGATGATGCTGATGATGATGATGAGGATAATGATGAGGATGATGTCGATGGGGATGATGACGATGAGGGTGGCGACGATGATGATGACGATGATGATGCTGCTGATGATGATGAGTATGATGATGATGATGGTGATGATGATGATGACGATGACCACAACGACGATGACGATGACGGTGACGATAACGATGATGACGATGATGATGATTCTGATGATGATGATGATTATGATGACGATGACGATGATGACGACGATGACGATGATGATGATGATGATGATGATGATGATGATGATGATGATGTTGATGATGTTGATGCTACTGATGATGATGGATGATGACGATGATGGTGATGATGCTGCTGATGATGATGCTGATGACGACGATGGTGATATTGACGATGATGAAGATGACGATGACGATGATGATGACGATGACGATTATGATGATGATGATGATGATGATGATCATGATGCTGATGCTGATGCTGATTATGATGCTAATGATGATGCTGAAGATGATGCTGATGAAGGTGATGCTGATGACGACGACGATGATGATGCTGATGCTGATGCTGATGCTGATGCTGGTACTGATGATGCTGCTCGGATGATAATGTTGATGATGCTGCTGATGCTGCTGCTGATGAGGATGATGCTGTTCATGTTGTTGATGCTGATGATGCTGATGATGGTGGTGATGATGATGCTGATGATGCTGCTGCTGCTGATGATGATGATGATGATGATGATGATGATGATGATGATGATGATGATGTTGATGATGATGATGATGGTGGTGATGATGATGCTGATGATGATTATTTTGATGATGACGATGACGATGACGATGACGATGATGATGATGATGATGACGATGATGATGATGATGATGATGATGATGATGATGATGATGATGATGATGATGATGATGAGGATGATGATGATGCTGATGATGATGATGATGCTGATGCTGATGCTGATGCTGATGCTGCTGCTGCTGCTGCTGCTGCTGCTGCTGCTGATGATGATGATGATGATGATGATGATGATGATGATGATGATGATGATGATGATGATGATGATGATGATGATATGAGTGATCGGTGGTGATGATCGTAGCGATGATGTGGTTTATGATAATGGCGGTGGTGGTGTTGATGAGGTCGATGAGATGAAGGGGTGGATGCCGATCGGGGGATTGCGCTTGGCAAGGGGCCTCCCGTGGGTACACGCGCTAGGTCGTGATTTCCCGGCAGGAGTACGTGGCTGCGATCGTGTTGTACGTCGTCCTGTGGAGCGCCCTTGTCGCCCTCGTCGCCTTCCTCTACCGCAGGGCTAAGGCCGTGGTGGCCCCGCCCCTGCATCTCTGTGAGTTGAGCGGACTTCAAGATCTGGAGGAGGAGGAGGAGGAGGAGGAGGAGGAGGAGGAGGAGGAGGAGGAGGATCTGGATTGCGATTTTTTTGTTGCATCTCCACAGACCCCCCGGAGGCCCTCGGGGGCCTCCAGCGATTCCCGGCGACCTCTGGAGGCCTCTCCGGGGATTCAGCTAGGGGCGCGGCAGGCAGACGCAGTCAAGCAGACACCGAGGACGCGAAGCAGCAGATGATCGTTTCTGTATTGTTTTGCCGATCGGCGCGGGCCCTCGCACCCCCCCCCTATGGAGTAGATCTTGGCTGCTTTGGGCGCCTGTTTCGAGCAGGGGGAGGCCCTCCCCCATGGGACGCACTGATGCAAGCGGTCGCACCAAGCGGAGGTCCAGAGCCAGACCCCCCCCCCTCCCCTCTTGTCGTCAATGTCGAAACGCCGAACAAGAAAACGCTCATCAGTCAATCCGCGGCTGGTTCGTGGATGCTCCCCCACATCTGAATTGGGTTCTTTTTCTCTCAGGCATCTCCGCGCAGGGACCCACCTCAGGAAGGAACCTCACCTCGTCCACATCATCATAGTCGTCGTCGTCGTCGTCGTCGTCGTCGTCATCGTCGTCGTCGTCGTCGTCGTCTCGTCATCAGCGTCATCATGGCTATGATTATCGTGGTCATAGTCATCACCATTATCACCATCGCCGTTATCTCCTCCTCATCACCATCTCTCGTCAGTCGTCTTCGATATCACCATCATCGCCATCATGACTATGATCATTGTGCGTGGGCTATTTGCCAGGAAGTCTCGAGCTAGAGCCCCCCTTAGGAAGTCTCTAATCCGAGGCGGCCATCGGAGTACATATGACAACGCAGGGCTTTTGACACCTGGCCGCCTGCGTCTTGAGGACGTGCTGGGTGGGGCCCCGTCTGTGAGTGGCCGCGGGAATCTCCGCCCCCCCTCCCATTCCCGGCTGGGGCCCAGGTGCCTCACCCCTCCCCAGTCGTCTTCTCTCAGAGGAGTTTTCGAGGACTTCCTGACAAAACGTTGTTTTTGACGCCTTGCCGCCTGAATCTGGAGGAAGTCTCGAGCGGGAGCCTGTGAATTGCGACGACGTCTCGTGCAGGGGCTTCACTCCCGGGCATCTTGTGAAGATGCGTTGAGCAGGAGCCTCGTCTTGAGCTGGTCAAGCAGAAGTCTCGAGCGGGAGCATCCCCTACAGGGTCGCGCGGAAGACTGTTCCATTCCCGCGGCTCTCGTAAGGCTGTGTGATTTTATCTGCGGAGTGGGAATGTGCCGCCTGAAGCCTTCCCCCCCCTATCTTCCTCATTCTCCCTCCCCGTCCCCTTCCGCCAAACTTACCTTCCCATTTCATCTCTCCTGTGTCCTCCTTCCCCGTCATAGCTTCTAACCGCCTCCTCCTGACAGCACTTTGGTTGGAAAATCCTCCTCCGCCTCATCCCGCTCATCCTGCTCCTCCTGCTTCTCTTGCTCCTCCTCATCCTCCTCCCACCCCTCCTATTTATCCTCATTCTTTTCTCGGCCTTCCCCTCCTCCGCCTCCTCCCTCGTCCCCCCCTTCAATATTTCCTGATCTCTCCTCTCTCTTCCTCATCCTCATATTCCTCCTCCTTCTTTTCCTCCTCCCCTTCCTGCTCCTCACATCCGCCCCTTCATCATCCTATTCCTCCTGCTCCTCCTCCCCCTCCTCCTCCACATCCATCCCCATCCTCCTCCTTCTCCACGCCGTCCTCCTCATCATAGTTGTGATTCTCCTCCTCTCTTCTCCTCTTCCTCTTCCTCGCCCTCGTCCCCATCATCCTGTCGTACTCATCCTTC
Organism: Prorocentrum cordatum; assembly: GCA_963575745.1. Lineage (NCBI taxonomy): Eukaryota > Dinophyceae > Prorocentrales > Prorocentraceae > Prorocentrum > Prorocentrum cordatum. The sequence goes on from CAUYUJ010015630.1 coordinate 85,022, forward strand.
CTTTCCTCTTGCTGCTGCTGCTGCTCCTCCTCCTTCCCCTGCTACCATTTGCGTGTTGGCTGTTTGCGTTCTCAATCGTACGAGGTAATAGCCATGCACACATCCCGGCCTGTGCTACTCTTACTAGAAGCAAGTCGGTTCTCATGCGGGGTCCCTCCGTCGGAGTATTTTCCTTGCCCCCGCAGCGTCTTTCTGGAGTCCCTGGATGGGCGAGGGATCCTCGAGGGCGAGGGATCCTCGAGGGCGAGGGATCCTCTCCTCGAGTCCCTGGATGGGCGAGGGACCCTCGGCTCCAAGGTGTGGCCGTCGATCGACCCCGAGAGGGAGTACGTCGACTTCACGAAGTTCGCGTCCGGCCCCTTCGACTGCCTGAAGGACCCTCGCCTCTGCCCCTGGCTCCCCTTGTGCCCCTTCTTGCTGGCGCGCCTGGAGGGGCTGGCGCGAGGGGTGCTGTCTTCCAAGAGGGCGGGGGGGCTTTTTGGACTCTGGAGTCCCTTCTGCCCTCGGAAAGGCCTTCGCAGAAGGGGCCGATCGCTTCTGACAACCTGCCCTCTCCGAAGGCCGCCCCGCGTCGCCCCCCCGCCCCCTCTCGCGCGCCGCGGAGCAGGACCCGAAGATCTTCCTCTGGTCCTGCTTCTGCCCCTTCATCCGCTTCGCCGACAACATGAGCATGCTGGGCATCGTGGGCTTCTGGCCCGCCCTCGCCGTCATGGGAGGCGCCTGGCTCCTGAATAGCCTCCTGGGCGGCGTGCTCGTCTGGATCGCGTCCTCCTTTGCCTGGATGGGGTTCCGGCAGAAGTTCCGGCAGAGGTTCGACATGGAGGGCCAGGGCACGCGGCCATCCCAGATGCGCGCCCGCGCGCAGGCCTCTTTTGGAGACCGAGCGTGCAGGGATCGGGACGACAGTTCCCAGGTGCGATCGTGTACCGTCTTTCGATGGACCGTGAGATCAGGCATCGGTCAGCGCTGTGGAGTCTCAGGCGAGCGTTCGTGTTGACCCCTTCTTTGGTACCGGGCTGTCGTCCAAGGGAGCCCGTAAATCGTCTTCAGCCTGCAAGGGTCCGTTCTAGCCAATTCTAGCCAATCGACATCCGAAGAGAGGAAATCATCGCACGGTCGCCAGCATCTAGAACCAGCGAGGTTTGTCCTGAGGCTAGGGGGCCACTTGCGAACCCTACCCCTACCCCCCACGATTTCTGAGGGGGAGAGTGGGGTTCACTTTATTCAGGAGCTCCCGAGCGAAGTGAACCCCACCCTCCCCCTCAGGAATCGTGGGGGGTAGGGGTAGGGTTCGCAAGTGGCCCCCTAGAGGCGTCGAGGGCTGCGCTCTCATTATGACCGAACGGATCTACGGCGAGCCACGCTGCCCACTGCCTTCTGGAAATGCCTATGTGGCCAAGCTGTGGGCCAAAGTCTGGACGACGTAGTACGTGTTCCCCTAGCCGTGGTTGAATCCCTTGGGGAGGACTCTTTGGCAAGGAATAGAGAGAGAGAGAGAGAGTAGGAGGATAGGGAGGAGAAGGAGGAGGAAGTGCAGGAGGAAGATGAGGCCTCTTGAAGGCCTCTTGGGGCCGTCCTGAGGGCTTCTTGGGGCCCTCTGATGGGCTTCTTGGGGACCTCTGAGGGGCCTCCGGGGGGCTGCATGGGGCTTCTTGATTGCCTCTCAGGGGCTTGGGGACTGTCGCGGAGATCTATTGGACGCCTCTGGGGCCGTTTTCGGCTGTCGGCAGCCTGAAAATCGAGAACGCGAAACCAATCAAACCTCTCCGAACTGTTAATGGGTTTGGCCTCCTGGATGCTCTCTTGGAGCTCTCCTGGGTCGTCTTGGTGGCATACTGTGCCCACTCGGGGACATCTTGGCCGAGGCGTCTTGGAGGCGTCTTGGGGACCCTCCTGTGGGCCATCTTGGGGCCATCTTGGCCGACTCGAGGCAGATTTTCCAGCCTCGAGTGGGTCTCTCCGCGTGGCTGGCCGGATCGGCCGAGACCCAGCTGGGGCCTCTTCGAGAGGGCTCCACACTGTTCACGCCTTCAGTCACGCGCGGAGGGGGGGGGGGGAGGGGGGAGGGCTTCTCAGAAGCACCCCTGCCTCTTCTTAGAAGGCGCGGGCCCTCTGCCTCCTCCTAAGAAGCCCTCCCCCCTCCCTCCACCCCCTTTGTGCGCACCGCCAACGCTTGGCCCGCCGACAGCCCCTCTCCTGCGGGCGGCAGCGGCAAGCCACGAGAGGGCTGCAAGACGCTCTGGGGCGGGCCGCCCTGCCGGCAGCCGTCAGCTCATGAGACGCCTCACGAGTCGGGCGTGTCTCCCTGCAGGAGGAAAATCCCAAGATGGCCAAACAATGACGTGGTGACGATTGGTCGATCATTGTTTGCCAGTGTTTGAAAATGTTTGCACAGCTTGTCCCCAAATCCGCCTGTAGGAGGCCATGTCTGACCCAAGACTGGGCCAAACAAAAGTTTGGAGGCGTGAAGCTCGAATAAACGCCTCCTCATGACCGGTGTGCCCAGTGACCGATGCTACCGGATGGATGACGAGAGGGCAATGATGGGCGCCGCGTAATGGGGGGGTCATAAATGGGGGGGCGGCGAGGGTGGTCCGAAAAGGTACCCAAACGGTACCTAAACGAGCCCCCTGGGGCTCTGGAGGGGCCCGAAAGGGGCACGAAAGGGGACCTTTTCTGACCCCCCCATTTGTGACCCCCCATTAAGCCACGCCCAAGCAGCAATGATGCCACTCATCCCGACATCGGTTGCAGTGCCGCTAAGATCGAGGTCCCCCTGGCGCAACAATCTTTCGAACCTTCGGGAATCGCCTCGGGGCCCAGGCTGCCCCTCGGCAGCCGCCCGTCCCAGGCACCGCCCCTTGTCGTCCACCGCGTGATCATGAGAATTGCCCCCAGGGTCCCATAATCGTTCGTCTTGAGTCCGCGACGCCTTGCAGACCCGATGATGAGGATGAGGAGGAGGAGGAGGAGGAGGAGGAGGAGGAGGAGGAGGAGGAGGAGGAGGAGGAGGAGGAGGAGGACCAGTGGAAACCCAAGAGTCAGCAACGATGTTGGACTTAACCCTCAAGCTCCCTCTTCATAGGCCCCTACAACGGTTCGTTTCCATTGAGGGAGCCGCCTCGTTGGAAGGCAACAGTTTGAAGATCCTGAAGCGTACCAAAACATTGTTCTCGGGATTTCAACGCCACGTGTCAACCTGACTGCTGCGTCTTGACAATCCAGAATCGTACCAGAACGCCATTTTTGGGACTTCAACACAGCGAATCAACATAACTGTTGCGCCCGCAAAATCGCGAATCTTTCCAAAACGCAATTTCTGGTACGTTGATCATGGGAATCCGTGAAACTCTTACACATTTTGAAAGCGAATGTGCGCGGCGCTAAGGCGAGAGCCACATTTTGAGAAGGAACTGCCCTCAATCCGTGAGGCTCGTGCAATTTTTTGTTAAACGAGTTTGCGCGGCGCTAAGGCGAGAGCCACATTTTGAAAAGGAACCGCCCTCAATCCGTGAAGCTCTTGCGAATGTTTAAGATAACTGTGCGCGGCGCTAAGGCGAGAGCCACATTCTGAAAACCATCGCCCTGCAAATTTTTAAAACGAATGTGCGCGGCGCTAAGGCGAGAGCCACATTTTGAAAACCACCCGCCCTCAATCAGTGAAACTCTTGCGAATTTGAAAACGAATGTGCGCGGCGCTAAGGCGAGAGCCACATTAAAACAAAATCGCCCATAATCCGTGAAGCTCTTGCACATTTTTAAAACGAATGTGCGCGGCGCTAAGGCGAGAGCCACATTTTGAAAACCACCCACCTTCCATCTGTGAAACTGTTGTCACTTTTTAAGCTTCAGAGTCATAAATGGTGAGGAAGTCTCAGGCGAAACGCCCGGCCCGCCCACAAACTGGCCTCGAGGAGGAGGAGGAGGAGGAGGAGGAGGAGGAGGAGGAGGAGGAGGAGGAGGAGGAGGAGGAGGAGGAGGGGAGGGGAGGGAGGGAGGGAGGGGGAGGAGGGAGGAGGGAGGAGAGAGGGAGGAGGAGGAGGGAGGAGCTTGCAAAGACGACGTGGCATCAGCATGAGGCTTGGACCCCGCCGTCTCGTTGCCAACGGCAGCGGCGCTGCCCGGCGCTGCAGCGGCCTGCCCGTCGGCGGCGACGGCGTGACCTGCCTCGCGTTCGGCGTTCAACCCTCAGACATTTTGTTCTTACCACTTTGGAACGTTCCTCCTGCAGAGGGACGTGCCCGACTCAGTCCCGGGCGCCCGCGCGGGCCGCGACGACAGTACAGCGCTCCGCGCGTCGCGGCCCGAGCTGGAGGCGCACCCGCGCCGCCACTGGGGCGCCGCGCGCTGGGGCGCGAAGATTTTGTCACGCTCGCCGAGGCGTTCGGCGACTTCGCCGTGCGGCACTTGGCCAAACATGTTCGCCGAAAAGCCGCCTGTCGGGGGATACGCCCGACCTAAGCCTTGGGCTGCCATGGGGCTCGCTGTTCTCACAGGCAGGTGCGGGCGGTCCTCGCGGATTCCAAGGATCTGTGCTGGAACCCCCTGCGGCGGCGAGCGAGGGGGGGAAGCGTCATGGCGCCAACCTCGCAGAGCGGATTTCGTTCGGAAAACAATAGCATGGGCCGGGGAGTGTCCTGGATAATCTCGTTCCCGATCTCGAAGTGCATTTCGTGCGTTTTTTTGGGCCAGGAACACGAAGGCTGGAAACATCCACGTGAAATTCACTTCATCTTTCGCTGGCCGTGACAGAAATTCATGCAAAAATCCGCTGCAGCACGTCTGCAAGGTCGGTGCAATGAAATAATGAGAGCAGGTCGTGTGGGGCTGGGACGAGGACAAATCTGTTCCAGAGCGTCCCGGAGCGCTCTAAACCGAGCGTTTCGAGACGCCCTGAGAAGGCCGCGGCGCTCGAGACATCCTTCGGAGCCGCCGGATCTCAGAGGTTCCCGATTCATCCTCGCCCGAGTTTGTCCTCG
>CAUYUJ010015630.1:95000-113082 GCA_963575745.1 Prorocentrum cordatum
GGATGATGATGATGATGAGGAGGAGTAGGAGTAGGAGGATGTTGATGTTGATGTTGATGTTGATGTTGATGTTGATGTTGATGTTGATGTTGTTGTTGTTGTTGTTGATGATGATGATGATGATGATGATGATGATGATGATGATGATGATGATGATGATGATGATGATGATGATGATGATGATGATGATGATGCTGATGAGTGCTGATGAGGGGGAGCGTGGAGGGAGCGAGGGAGGATGGATGGGGGGAGCGGGGAGGAACGCGTGTGTGGTCGTTTCTCCTGCTCAGCGGCCTGACCAAGCAAAGAACGCGTGTGCGACAGCCCGAAAGAATTTGACGGCTCTTGCCCCTCCGGGGGCCGTGCGCGCAGCAGCCAGCTCAGAACCCCTCGGGGGGCCTCGGGGGCCCCCTCGGGCCGCTCTGGCAGGTCAGGCCCCCAGGGAGTCCTGGCAGGCCTCAACAAGCCCCCCGAGAAGCACCAACTGGCTTCAACAGGCTCCCTGGGTAGTTTGGTGCAGCCTCAGCGCCCTGGCACCCATCGCTTCTAGCGGCGCCCCTGGGGCGCTCCGCGCCCCAGAGTTGGGGAGGCCGCCCCGGACTACTCGGGGGGCCTGTTGAGGCCAGCCCGCACTTTTCGGGGGGCCAGCCGAGGCCTGCCGGGACTACCTGGGGAGACACTCTGCGCGCAGCCCGAAGCCTTAACAGGTTTGGCCAGCGTTTTTGACGTTAGTCGGCCTTCGACCAGTTCAGATCGCATTGTCTGGGGCGGTTTGCACTGCCTGGCCTCTTTAAGCCAAGCGAGTAAGAACCCTTCTAGGCAGAGCCTAGGTAGGGAAAAATGGCACGGAATGAAGCAGTACTTGCGGTCGGGAGCTTGCGGCTGCTGTGTCGCTCCGCTGGCTCTGGCCAACCGCGCTGCGGCGCGACACGACGTCCCCTTCCCGGTCCCCAAGCGGCCTTTCCGAGATTTCGCTCCGCGGAGCTGAGTGGCACGCTGTCCGCTTGTAAGGCATAGCGTGTCGCGGGGGCCGCCGCCTCGACACGCCAAGCAGAAGTTCCCGACCGCGAGAAAAACACATGACATGTAAGACAAGCCGCCTTCGGCACAGCGACCAACACGTCACACTGTAAGCAGGTGCAGGACCTGTTATGGCAACGAGACGTGTAAAAAGACGAGGTGCCTCCTGGTCAGCCTCGCGGGCACCGCAGGGGAGATCTTCGGCTTGGCCCTCACACAGTGAGTTCGGGCCCCGCCCTGACGAGCCCGCCCCCCCCCACCCCACCTTCCAGCAATGCCAAGTGCCAAAGGGGTGATCGGGCGGTCGCCACTTGAGGATCGGGGACCGATGACCGAGGAGTAGGAGGGGGGGAATTGAGCATCGTGGGGACAATTCCCAACCATCCTGTGGTGTTGGGCCCTCGTTTGAAACCGGCAGCGCCCCGCGTCCTCACTCCTCCCGCTGCGCCCTCCCTCCCCGCATCTCTGCCTCTCTCATCCGCATGCCAGTTTCGGCACACATCTCACACGTTTCGTGGCTCCCATAGGGAGCTCGACCGAAGGCCCCAGAAGCAGCGCTCGCTTGGAGGCCGTCCCGAACCCCGTGCGGCACACCCCACACACGCTCCGTTGCCCCATCGGGAGCTCCACCCAAGGCCATAGTGCCAGCGCCCGCATGGCGGCCCCGCTCCATCTCGGCACGCCCCTCACACGTCTCGCGGCTCCACAGGCGGCTCCACTGAAGGCTCCCGTGGCAGCGTTCGCATGCGCCCCCCCGCCCATTTCGGCACACCCCTGACACGCTTCGGGGCCCCACAGGGAGCTCCTCCGAAGGCGCCGGTGGCAGAGTCCGCATGCATTTCGCCGCCCATGTCGGCACGCCCCTCACACGCTTTGTGGCCTCACAGGGAGCTCCCCTCTCCTTGATCCCACCTGGAGGTGGCGACCTTCTAAGTGGTGACCCCGCGCGTCATCGCCCGGCACGTTCCCCGCCGAGTCGAGAAACCGTCTCGACCAGCCGCCTCTCCCCATCAAATCTGCAACTGTTGGCTCTGCGGCGCGGGAGGATCGGTTCCTCGAGCCTGGAACGCCGCACGTGGGGGCCCGCGGATTTTCTCTGTGGCTTCTGCGCGAGGCGGATCAAGAGGTTGACCCCCGCGCTGCTGGTCGTGGTCGGAGTCTGCGGGCTCACCTTGGCAGTTACCGAGCCGCCCGATCTCCCGCACGTGGATGACTACTTCACGGCCGCTGCCTGCGCCCTGTGCGGCGTGTCCAACGTCTTCTTCGCGTGGCTCTCGCAGCAGGGCGACGGGGGCTACTGGGACCAGATGGCGGGCGGGGACCGAGCGGCCGCGAACCCGTTCGTGCACACGTGGTCCCTGGGGGTCGAGGAGCTCGAAGGGGAAAAGCAGCATCAGATCGGCGGCCCCCCAACGTACTAGTACTGTGTGCGCGTCGCCCCCCGCAGGGGCGACGCCGCGCACCGAGAAATCTTACAGTATATGCGATAACGCTTTCTGGCCACACGCTTCGGGAGACGATATGCTAAAATATTTGTATACTATATGTTCGGGTCGGACGCGCGCCTCCAAGGACGACATATAGTAATGGTATGTCCTTGTGCGTTCCATAAGAATTGTTGGCGAGCCGCGCGGATTTCCCTGATCCCCCCTGGCAGCGCCTCCGGCGCCGCCCCTGGCGCGCTCCGCGCGCCAAGGAGGGGGATTCGGCGCAGATCCAAGAAACCCGCGCGGACATCCCAAAGTCTATGGTTCTTTTCCAATCAGAGCTTGCTTCTGTAGGGGTCCTAGCGGATTCGTATAGCCCCATAGCCCCATAGTCCAATAGACTTGAAAAGTCTTTGATTCCCTACCTAGGCTCTGCCTAGAAGGGTTCTTACTCTGAGGCTTAAGGGGCCGGGCAGTGTAACCCGCCCCGGGCGGTTCCCCCGGCATCCGCCCCGCGGTTCCCCCAGTGACGTTCCCTTAGCTTAGCGTTGCTTATCTCATCTTAGCTCATCTTATTTCATCTTAGCTTAGCTTCATCTTAGCTTAGCTTAGCTTCATATAGATGTTCGATGTTGCTTTCCTAAATCCTCCAACTCCTAGGTAGGGTCGCATTGGGATAATTGTTTTTTTCTCCGGTATCATGTTTTGTTTTCTTCCTCCAGGAGCACTTCTACCTCGTCTTCCCCCTGCTCCTGGTGCTCGTGCACCGTCCGCTGTGCGGCACGCCGGGGCCCGACGGCACGGAGTGGCCCACGCCTGTCGTCGCTCTCGGGGCTTGCGCTGCACTGTCGGTGTGTGCCTCGTGGGGGATGACTGCGCGCGTGCCAGATTTGGCATTCTACACGTTTCGAAGATGAGAAAAACACGTAAACATAAACTTGTGGCTCTCCGCGCGGATTCCTTGGATCCGCGCTGGGCCCCTTCCCTGGCGGCGCTTCCGGCGCCGCCCTCGGCGCGCTGCGCACCAGGGAGGGGGATCCAGCGCGGATCCAAGAAATCCGCGCGGAGCGCCAAAAGTTTGTGTTTGTGTGCTTTTTCCTTCTCCTAGCATTGCCTGCGCGATTCTGGGAGCTCGCTGCCGGCGCCATCCTCGCCGAGGTGGAGGTGTCTGGGCGATCCAGCTGGCCTACGACCTGGAAACGCACGGCGGTTCTAGCGGCTCAGCTGCTGGCGCTGCTGCTGCTGGGCCTGGGCTTCTGGCTCGTTACGCCCGACAGCATGGGCTTCCCCTTCCCTGGTGCCGTTGTCCCTGTCGCTGGGACCGTCTGTTTCATTGTCGCGGGATCGAGCGACACAAGTGCAGTGAACCATGGCATGCTTGGCCACGCGGTGCCAGTGTACATCGGCAAGTTGTCCTACCCGCTCTACTTGTGGCATTGGCCAGTTCGGTGCTTTGCCGGCGAGTTCTTCCTCTTCGATGCGGCCAGCCCGGTGCAGTGCCTCACTCTGGCATTCGTCATGCTTGCGCTGGCCGCTGTGACGTATCATGCCGTGGAGGGGAGTTTCCGCTCCTGGCACCCGCTCAGGCACCGCAGCGTCTTCGCAGCGCTGCTGCCTGCCGCGTTGGCCCTTGCGGCCAGCCTTCTGTGGCGGGATCTGCGGACTGCATCCTACGGTGCGCTCGCTGCGACCTGGAGCTCCCTGCCGCCCTCCGCGGTGGACTTCGACGTCGAGGCATACAGACGTGTCAAAGAAACGCACGTCCAGCTGCCAGACGCAGGATGTGGTTGCACCATCGTGCCAGAGTTCCTCCATTCCCCTCCAGCGGCGTTGAACGACAGCGGGTCTGAGTTGCCGTCTTGCCTTGACTTGAGCGGGGCCGAGGCTCCCGAAGAGTGCTTCGTATCGTTTGCCCATAACTACGATTACTACTTAGGAGATTCTTGTGGCGGTTGGTTGTGCAGCAGACAAAATATGTGCAACATGTCGCACACGGACCCCCTGAGAATTTGCACTCGCGGAAGGAACTTTTCCAAAGCTCAAGCTGACTTTGCAGCCAGGTCACCATGCCTGAAGGTCGATGCCGACCGTCATCGGAAGTCGATCCTCCTTCTCTTCGGCGACTCGCATGCGAGAAGGCTCTTTCCAGGACTGTCGCTTGCTGTACGGGGCAAGTTCGATATTCACCACTGGGGTGCAGTTTTGGGCAGATCGATGATCAATGGCAGTTGGAACTCCCCTACTGTCGGTGAAGTTTCGTGGCTTGGCGTTCGGTCGGAGCTGCAGGCTATTGCTGGCCGCACCTTGCTGCCAGGCGACGTCGTTGCGTTTAGTTTCTTCATCAACAATCCGACAATCAATGCTGACGAGGAGTTCGTCAGAAGGTATCCAGCTGCCTGCGGCCAACTTCACCACCGTGCCAGCGCGGCATCGGAACCTATGCGGGGTGATTCTTCTGAGCTCCCCCGAATAGACGCTGAAGACCAGTGCTGGGGCTGTTTGATAAGCAGTGCTGCGTTGGCGTGAGGGTACTGGTGTATGGCTCTTGCGGTTCTTCTTTGAAGCATCGGGGTTTCTTTTGGGGACACATTGGGAACATTTGGCGGGCCTTTGAGGGCTTCCTGGGAGCTTGTTGGAGGTATTGGGGCCCTCTTGGGCACAATCTGGTAGAGGGGATTGGCAGAGGCAATGGTAGAGGCATCTTAAGGCCGTCTGATCGGGTCTCGGGGCTCCCATGGAGGGTTCTGTGGGGGCCGTCTAGGAGCTTTTTTCAGGCTATATTGGGCGTCTTCCGGGCTTCTTGGCACTTCTGTGGTTCTTCGACGCCTTCCCAAGACCATTGGGGCCAAAGTGCTGGGGACGCAACAGAGCTGACATACTTGAGGTTTCTTGTGCCTTCGGCATCACAGGGCCTGGTCAGATGGTTCCATGTGCGCCTCGTGAAGGCTCTTCGAAGCCTGCGACAATCTCGGGTGGACATCACATGGTCTCTGGGGTGCCCTTGGGCCGTCTGGTGCCAGTTTCGATGCATGTTGCACTCTCCTTGGGGCGGCCTTTCGCTGTCCTGGAGCCGTCCTTGGGCCAAGACGAGCGCCGGGGAGCGAAAGGTAGGAGAGGATTCTCGAGACCATCTGCGGCGGAGGGGGTGTCCCCTGGAAAACTGCGGACGCCTTGCAGGCAAGCTGACAGGCATCCTTCCACACCCCAGCGTGCCGATGGCACCGTGGTGGATCTCGATTTCTTAGGAGAGTGGAGCGCCATCGCCAACTCCAGAGGCGCGGCGCTCGTTGTGTTCGGTGATCAGCACACGTTTCCTTTCGACCCTCGGCGCTGCCTCGGCGTGTTGGTTCCAAGACCGGCCTGTTTCCCTGAAAGGAGCGATGTGATGCGGACTCCGATCCTGCAAGCCCTGAGGGCGGAGACAGGCTGGCTGTATTTTGGGGTGGAGGAGCTGTTCTGCAACAGGAACTGGGTACTCCGAATTTCACAAAAGGGAGGAGGTCTGATTCGTTTGGGGGTCTGATTTGAGTTGTCTTGGAGGGTTCCGCGGTGTCTGGGCAACAGGCCGCCCTCTCATGCCTCCTGGTCTGGGGGGGTTCCAAAACTGCCCGTCTGGGAGGATTGGGGTCTAGAACTGCTCGTCTGGGAGGGTTGTGACCCCCTCCATTTTATTACAAGATTTGGAGTAACAGAAACTGCATAAAAATAGTTTCTGGGAGCCCCTCGCGGATTTCTCGGACTGGCGCCAGGCTCCCCTGGCGGCGCCTGTGGCGCCGCTCCTGGCGCGCTCTGCGCGCCAGGGAGGTGGGCCCAGCGCCGATCTCAGAAGTCCGCGAGACCTCTGACACATAATCTTTCTGCCATATTTCTTTCCTTTAAGGGAGTTCTGCAGCCCGTTCATCCCCGACACTGGTTTCCTAGCATACGACGACGCGCATCATCTCACTGACGTCGGCAGCTCGTACTTGGCGCCCTTCATTTGCAGTTTCTTCCGCGATCGTGGGCTCTTCGACAATGTCCACTGATCGCGGCGATAGCTCTGGCGATGCTGATGACATTGGTCATGGGTGATGGCTGTGATGCTGACGCCGCCGATACTGACGTTGGCAAGCACGATGGCGTTCATGACGACGCTACCCCTGTCGGTACCTCACGCATCGCTTTGTTGATACTATTCTCTGGGCATTCGTCTCACGGCCGCATCTTAGCGCCGCCTTTTGCTACCTGGCCTCTCTGGTGGCGGGGTCCTCCGTCATCCGTGCGCGGTCTCGAGGGTCCTGGTGGCTCTTGGCCAAGCTGTGTTGCATCACAAATTTTGGGCCGTTCAATCCAGTAAGCAACCATGCGCTCATTATCGAAGACGCCTAAGACGCCTACGGTGAGTCGCCGCCGCCCCCCTGCCTTTGTGGAAACGCCACTGTGGCCACGCGTTGGAACATATTCGGGGAATGAATGGTAGTAGCAGGAGGAGCTGGAGGAATGCGAGGAAGTGGCCTCTTGGGGGCCTCTTAGGAACCTCCTTGGGGCCTCCTGGCGGCCTCTTGGGGCCTCCTTGTGCCCTGTTGGCGCCATCTGGGGCCGTGGTGGAGCCGTCTTGGGCCGTGGTGTGGCCATCTTGGCCGACTTGGAGTTCATCTTGTGCATATGGCATCATATTATGTGGATCATTCTAGGTATTCGGTGTTTCGTTGGCTGGTTGCTGCGCTGTGGATGAAATTATCCGAACCAAGGGCCCCAACCATATGCGGGAGCGGCTGCTGCAAGGCAGGTTGGACGAAGGAGGGGCAGGCCCCTATGCGGCCACCAAGCGTGTGAGGGGTATGCCGAAATGGGTGTGTGGCTGCCATGCGGACCTTGTCGCTGGGGCCTTCGGTGGAGCTCCTTGCGGTGCCACGAAGCGTCTGAGGGGTGTGCCGACATGAGTACGGGGCCGCCATGCGGACCTTGCCGTTGGGGCCTCTGCGGGGTCACGAGACGTGTGGGGTGTGTGCCAGGGCCGCGATGTGGACCTTGCCGCTGGGGCCTTCGGTGGAGCTTCCTTTGGGGCCACGGGACGTGCGAGGGTGTGCTCGACCTGTTGCGGGGCCGCCATGCGACGCCGTCGCTGGGGCCTTCGACGAAGCTCTCTACGGGGCCACGGAGCTTCTGAGGGGTGTGCCGACATGCGTACGGGGCCGCCAGGCAGACCCTGCCGCTGGGGCCTTCAGTGGAGCCCCTCGTGTGGCCGCGAGACGAGGGAGGGGGGTGCCGACAGAAGTACGGGGCCGCCGTGCGGACCCTGTTGCTGGGGCCTTCGGCGGAGCTTGGCATTTTGCAGCCGCGAGACGTGCGAGGGGAGTGCTGCTGCTGGGGCCCTCGGTGGAGCTCCGCGTGCCGCTGCGAGCCGCGCGGGGGGTGCGACGAAAGGGGCGCGCGGGCCGCCGTGCCTGCCGGTGGGGCCCTCGGTGGAGCTCCCTACGGAGGGCAGAGGCAGAGATGGGATCGACTAGACGTAAGAGTGACCTTTCGCCGGAGTGACCTTTGGTGCGGGCCCAATGGGCTCCCCCGGTCGCCAAACGCGGTGCGGTAGTAACGTCTTGCGCGCTCGTGTTTGGTCCCCCCGCGGCCCCCAAAAAACCGCGCACCAAAGGTCACTCTTACCCAGGGTCACTGTTGCGTGCAGTCGATGGGAGGATGGGAGGAGGGAGGCGCGGGAGGAGGGAGGAGGAGTGGGAGGAGGAGGAGTGAGGAGGAATTTTCCGGTACGCGGGCGCGCGGAGACGAGTCGAACGCCGTGCAAGCTAAGGCGGGCCGCGCTGAAGAAAAGGGGAGAACATCGAAGCGAGCGGCGCGCGGCTCAGAGCGGAATTGGGCGCAACGCGGCCAAAACGGCGCGGGAAGCAACACAAATCAGCATGAGTGAGGAGGAACGCGGAGCGCTTCTAATTCGCAACGAGGGCCCAACACCACAGTATGGTTGGGAAAATCTTTGCTGTCTTGGCGGCCATCTTCGGCTGTCTTGGGGCGCTCTTTGGGGCAGTCTGAGGCTGTCGATGGCCCTCCAGGGCGAGAACGCCGAAGCCATTGAAACACATATTGAACGTCTGGGATGTTTGCTGCTCTGCGTCCTCTTGGGGGTCCTCATGGAGGCCTCTCAGGGCGTTTTGGAGGCCTCTTGGGCCGTCGTGGCTGCCTGGGAGGCGTCCTGGGCCGTCTCGGAGGCAATCTTCGCCCGGTCTTGGACATCATCTCGGCCATGTTGGGGGCGGGCCGGTTTGATCTTGCAGCTGTTTGCGCTGGTTTCTTTGTGGCCGGAGGGTTGGGCTGGAAGCTACCGGGAGCATGTTGGAAGGGCCAGAAGCATGAGAAATCAGGGTGACGGCAGGGTGCCCTCCGCGCGGTCGCAGCCGCCGGGACCCCATGCAATCAACCCGCATAGCAAAGATCAGCAGTTCTTGACGCTTCGCGTATCCCCACCAGTCCCTGGAGCCCCCAAATCGCAGGCGCCGACAAGCCAAACGCTGCGAGCAGAGCGTCGTCGCGGGAGTCCGCAGGGAGGCGGCAGACAGACGCGCCGGACGGATGGCCAGGCCCAAGCAGAGCGGCGGCGTCCTCAGCGGGCGCACGGAGGATCTTCCTGGAATCATCGGCGATGGCGGCGGCGGAAGCAGTCAGGCAGCTGTACTCCATTCCCGCCAGTTGCGGCGGTGCCCAGATCCATCTGAACGTGCCCCTGGGAAACATCCCACGCGCCGTGCCACTCCCACCCCATTGGCCACAGGAGCTACGGCAGCGCGGACGTGCGTTCGAAAGGCTCGCCTTGATCGAATGCATGGCCGCGACCGAGACAGTCTGGGACGGCTCCCCCAAGGCGAGGACGGACCTGCTCAGGCGACAAAGTTGCGCCCTGGGAGTATCCGTCGCCCACATCGACCACGACTCGGACTGCGCCACCCTGGACCGCTTCCAGTTGAGGGACTCTCTCTCCCCAGGACGGGGGAAACAGCTACTGCTCCTACAGTGGAGCTCAGCCTTTAAGATTCTCCTCAAGGGACAAGACGCAGGACAGGACGCACAGGTCCTCCTCCTCAGCATCACCAGCCCCGCAGTGGACCAGGTCGCCTCCGTCAAGCTATGGTGGCCAGCCGACCTCGGCGCCACAATCCCCCCGGCGACTGCGAAGCGCTGGGTCTCCCGCCCGGTTCCAGGTACCCAAACAATGAGTGCATCGTCGTGTACCACGCCGCCAAGCACGGGCCCTTACACGAGGACAGCAACATCGCCCAACCATCCTACGAAGGCGAGCCGTGGTATAGGTTGGACCGGGCGCCCTCCGAAATCCAGTTCTGGAGGATCTCGGCAGCGGTGACCGAGATTTACAAGTTGCAGCAGGTTCCTGGAGATCTGTTCGGCACCCCCCTGGACACCATCACCTACCTACTCACCTTTCGGACAGCCGACAGGAAGGGCAAGTCCATCGCGAACGACGCCGTGCACACCGCTCGGTGCGGTCAGGACCTCCAGGCACGCGCCATCGCCACCCTGGAAGCTCACCTGCCGTGCGCCGACCTACCAGTGCCTGGAACCGTCTCAACGGCGCTCGCACAACCTACCGAAACCCAGGCCGCGCCCCCCTTCACCGACTCCGAGGTGGACGGCGCCGCTGGGCAGGTGTTCCAGCGTGGTCGCGACCTCCCGTCCCAGGAAACCTTGGAAGAAGGCGCAACGCGTCACGGCCTCAACCGTGATGCCACAAAGGCCCTCTTGGCCTCCACCAGGCACCACGTCGCGATTGTGCGCGGCCCCCCAGGGACGGGCAAGACGATCTTTTCAGTCGCTACCATGGAAACCTGGGCCGGCGCGCTCAAACGCGGATTGACGGTAGCCCTCGCCGCGGGGTCCAACGCAGCCGCGGATCAGCCTGCGCTGGCGCTCCTTGCCGCCAACAGGGCTGATAAGCTGGCTCCCAACGCCGGGTTCCCCGCCCTGTGCGCGCGCCTAGCCGAAGATCACAAGACGGCGAGGGAACTGGCAGAGCTCACTCCAGGAGGACACCTGCCAGAAGGCCGACGGCAGGTTCCCATGCGAAAGTGGCTCGTCCTCTAAGGACTTCCCTGGGTTCCGCGCCGACCTGCTTAAGGAGGCCAATACCATCATGGCCACCCGCTAGTCCGCCGAGGCGCTGAAGAAGGCTGCCCCCGTCGCCCTCCCCATCGTCGATGAGGCGGGACAGGCGCACGAGCTAGTGGCAACCATGTCCCTGGCAAGCGTGATCCGCTCTGGAGGGCACCTAGTGCTGGTTGGCGACCCCGGGCAGCTCCCCCCCACCGTCATCTCCAGGAAAGCCGCGGGCCAGGGTCTATGCCTTTCCATCTTCGACCGACTCCACCGCGCACTGAGGGACCACGAGTCGGCTGTTATACAGCTCAGCTTTTGCTACCGCATGCACCCTCTAACCCTGGCCTGGTCCAACTGGGTCTTCTACAACAATGCCATGCGGACGGGGCTAGACGACCCACTGTCCCGGAGGCCGCTGGTCAAGGGTCTACCACGGCAGGAGTTCAGACCCTGGGGTGACGACATACTGGAGAAAGTAGCCGAAGCCGCCAACGCCAGCAGCGATGACATGCGCAGGGCGCTTGAGAACCGATTTCTGCTGGTCGAAAACCCTTCCCTGGAAGTTGCATCCAGAGTGCGCGCCGGATACGCTGACCTCCGGGAAGCGGCGCAGGCCGTGGACATCATCCGCGCCCTACTCCCCGCAATGATGGAAGGCGTCGCTGTCTGGGTCGTCATCGGCTATCAGCTGCAATGCGCCATGCCGGGGAACGGATGGCCCCAGAGCTCCCGTAGCATCAGCGGCGCGCTCCGACACTCGAAGGGCAGAGGCAAAGGGAAGGGGAAGGGCGAGGGAGGAAAAGGCAAAGGCCTCGAAGCAAGAGACACACCTCGACGCCCCCCCCGCCCATGCGACTTCGCCAGTGTGTTCGACCAAGCCGACTCATGGCTCGCCGGCATCTCCCTGGACTTCCCCGGCGTGCGCCAAGTCGCTGAGGAATACCTGGCGAACGGCAGGCTCGCCCTCTCCACGATCGGCTCCAGCCAGGGCGGGGAAGCCGACCTCGTCATCTTCCTCGCAACCCGATCCAACAGCAGGCGCGACAGGGGATTTATGGACAACGCCAACAGGGTGAATGTCGCCATCACCAGAGCGACGCACAACGTCGTGATCATCGGCGACGGGGGGGGTGTTCACCACGGCCACCGGGTCCAGACCTCGCGAGCTCTCCGAGTGCGGCCGCTTTGCCAAGCTGTGGGTAAGGTTCCAAGAGCCCGGGCGGAGCGGTAAACGCAGGTCGCTCGAGGTCGACGAGGAGTTCGACCCCATCAAGGGCCTTGCCACCTGGATTCCATAATCCTCTTCGCACGCAGGTGATGACGCAATAAAGGGAATTGACGACGCGATCGAGAAGGCTTGGGCCTCCATGGAGAAGGACTTCGCCGACAAGATCGCGACCCCCTTGGACCCAGAAGTCTCCTGGAATGCCCTCGGCGTGGCTATCCAGAACAGCCTCCAGAGGTGGTCGAAGACCCTGCCCTGGGAGTGGTCCTGTACACAGTCTCCGGCCTGCATCCTCACCAGTACTCGATCGCCGACACCGAGAGAACCGGGTCTCTTCGACCAGACGGCCTGGAGCCACCTGGGGTTCAGCTACGACGTGGACCTGGGAATCGACGCCAGCAACCTGGTCTACAACATGACGTGGGCCGCCCTGGTGTGGTTCCTCGGACTCAGCGCGCCCTGGAACGACAAGAGCCTGGCCGTTCCCACCGACTCGCCCCCCCCCTGCCCGAAGTGCGAGGCCGCAGTCACCGTCCAAAGGGCACCAAGCGGTGTACCCCGCAAGAGATCCTGCGCCAGTTCCCCAGGGTCTGGAGCACCGCCACGGGGAAATGCAAGAGGCACCGCGCCCACCCTGGGATGCAGAACCGGAGGTCCCTACTCCGAACCAGCCAGCCGGCTCCGCGTTAAGACAGTGCCTCCTCAGCAGCGACGGGCGCCCCCTGGACGCCCCCTCGCTCAGAGTCTTCCTGGTCGTCTTGATGATCCAGCTGCGTGGGCCACGAGCGACGCTCTGGCCCTTCCCGCACCCCAAGGCCACGGGGGACATCCTGGAGGCAGCAATGGGCATCTGCGTACCCTGGCAAAACGTCCATCTAGAGTGCAGGACTGCCTTCGCGCATGCCTGGGGCTTCACCCTGGGCGCCCTGACCGCCCCCCACGGGAAATTCGAGGACGTCGTCGAGCACATCAGCATGCTTGCCTCGTGCGCCCACCACCACGCAGTCGCCATGGCGCACAACTGCCCGCGCACCTGGGCCGAGATGCAAGACAGCAAGTTCCCCCTGGAAGCACCCATGAGGGTCCTGGAGACGCTCGTCCAGCCGGCCAAGGTCGCCCCCTTAGGTGCCCCATAAGGAGCTCAGCGGGTCGGAGCAAGGCCTCGGGTGCCCGGACACAATGGCAGGGTTGCAGTACATCGGGGGGGCATTGCCATGTCAAAGAAGCGGCTCGACGAAGACGCCCCGGCTTCCCCTGCACCTGGAGTGCAATCGACCCCCCAAGGGTGATCGACGACCGTTTCACCAGCGACCTCAATAACGCCCTTGTCAATTGCGATGGCAGTGGCTGCAACAAAAAAGGGCTCTGGTACTCAGCCGGCACCTGGGAAGACGACGACACAAGGGAACTCCTAACACAGAATCGCGCCCAGGCGTACATACTGGGCAGGAACTGCAGGTGGCTCTGCGAGCGATGTTGGATCGCCTCAGTGGACGCGAAAGGCCTCCCCACGCCCCTCGCCCCGCACGACTGCGGCTCAGAGAGGTCCCTGCCCGCGCGATTGCAGGACTACAAGAGCACCCTGCAGAGCATGCGGCCAGACAGGAAGTCCAAGGCGCCCCTCTCCCTGGAGAGACTCCCAATCGGGTGCGGGCGACCAGTCCTGGCCCCAACCCCCGCGTCATTGAGCGATCTCGTCATGAAGACCCCCCCCGCCTTCAGTCCACGCGCCGCCAACCTGGCCCTCCTGGCGCGCAAGCTCACGGACGGGAGGCTCGGTCCCGAGGCTCACATCGCTGGCGCCTACTCAGCCCGGTGCGACACTTGCCCGCCTGGGGCTCCCGTGCTGGCGTGGGCCGCAAACCGCCCCGCGCTAGGCTGCTTCCTCTGGCGCCCAGAGCCCGAGGTGCCCGTTGGAGGCAACGCTGGTCTCCCACCGTGGGAACTGATGCCTGCCCTCTGGGCCCAACGAAAGTGGAACGCCAGCTGGTCCTGCAGGAGGTGCCTCACGCACATCTGGAACGTGGCCCCGGGCACGCTCGACCACGTCCTCGACGAGCAGACCGCGGACGTCTATCCCGCGGCGCCAGCCGAGCGGGGGGCGCCGGCTGAAGTGGACGTCGAGAGAACCAACATCGCCGTGTACCTCTCTCCTGGTGCCGCCGATGCTACCGTGCCGGACTCCTATTCACGGCCGGAGACCCTCGCCGAGGGGTCGCCCTCCCTCGCTGGTGAGGATCGGACCAGCCCCGCCGGGCGCTCGAGCCGTGAAGGCACCGGGGCTCGGGACATCGGCGCCCCGCTCCCCGACATCCCTCCGCCCTCGGGCCCCGCCCTGCCGACCCGCTCCACCTCAGGGCTCCCAGGACGGGACTCCCAGGGCGTCCTCCGCTCATTGGTCAGGTTCTTGCTCGAGTGGAACCCTGACATCTTCGGCCGGTGGGCTCGCTTCGCGCGGGGGCACGGCGACGGGGTCGCAGGCGTGAAGGCCGACGAGGAGTCCTGGCCTCCTCAGAGGCTATGCCCCTTCCTGGTGAGCATCTACGGACAGACGATCCCGGTGAAGTGCCCCCCCCCCCCCCCAACATCCACTGGGACAGCCAGAGGGCGGCGGCCGCTCGGGTCGTCTCCCACCTGTCGCAGAACGACGGGCATGCGAGCAAATGGCGGACGTACGTCGCCAGTCTGGAGGAGCAGCGTGGTCTCTGCCCCTTCCGCCATGCGACCAGCGCCTTACTGGGGTACCTCGCGGACATGGGCCCTTCGGCCATAGCTGACGGCGCCATCGACTCCCTGGCGCAGCAGGACCCAGTCCAGACCGTCACCAGTGCAGCAGCGGCAGCGAATTCTCTCGCAGCATACTGGCTGGACAGGCGCAGCGATGCAGCAGAGGCCTCCCTCCCAACCGGCGGAACCTTGGGACCCCAGGCTGGTGCGCGAGGCTCCCGGCAACGAGGGGACAGAGGTCGTGCCCCAGTCCCAAGCCACAGCGGATGAGCAGGACAACGCCGGGCAGGCCTACAGGACAGAGGCTGAGCCGCGGGAGCCCAGAAGTCCCGCGTCGCCAGATTGGGGCGACGACTCAGGGGCCGCAGCCGCAGACAGAGAGCGCAAGCCCCGAACCAGCTGCCGCAGACGACGAGGACGAAGACCCCCTCGGTGCCTTTTCAAAGGCACCTCCCAACAGCTCCCCATGGTCGCCCTACGCGCGGACCGTCGATAAGAACGCAGCCAAGGAGCTCCAGAGGGTCAAGGATGACGCCGCACCAGCCAGTGCATCGTCCTGGGGCCGCATGGGGGCCAGAGCAGACCGCGTGCCCACCCCATCTCCCTGGCACCGAGGACGCGGCCGCCCAGTCTCTGAAGACGCAGGGGGCGGGAAAGGGCGCGCCGCCAAGTCACCAAGGTGGAACCCAACGCGTCTGGAGCCGACCGAGAAACCCTGGAAAGACACCAGCGGCGACCAGCGGACGTACGAATACCTCCACGACCCCACGGGCGGCGGTCCCATGTGCAGATGCTCCCTGGCAGCCGCGGACCTGGACAAATATGAAGCCATACAGGCCACGATCGCCTGCAAAAGACGCTAGGAGGCGCCTTCAGCGCTATATGGCACGCGTGGTCCAAGCGAGCTGCTCTGAATCAGGACGCCAAGGGAGGCTACGAGAGCAACCCCCACTCAACGCACCGGAGACGCGCTCGGACTTCATGGAAGCCTGGGGCCGCGCTGGCTACGACGCGTACCGGATGGATCATGAACTCGAACTCGGAATAGACTGGGTCGAAATTCGCCGCAAGCACATGGAGTTCTCCGAGCGGTGCGACGCCCCCGCACAGGCCCCCCGCGCACCTGGCAGCCGCGACACGCCGGCACCCTGGTCAGCAGAAGCCCGCAGGGACGGGCGAGCAGCGGCACGGGCCCCCTTGGGCAGCCGTCAATCCATCGGGTGCCCCCGATCAATGGCGAGGCTGGCAGGCATGGTCCTCATGGGGACGTCGCGACACCCCATGGGCGGGCCCCGAATGGAAAGGAGGAGGCAAGCGATACTCTCCGCGTGAAGACCACCGCGACTCTGAAAAACGAGGCCGCTGGTGGGCCAAGAGCGACTCCGCAGCCTAAGGATGACTCGCTTCCGCCATCGGGCTGCAGGCCGTGGCGGCCCTCACCGTCCAGGTACCCCCGCCACCTCAGCGACGTCTCCGGGTCTTCCTCGCCACATCCCGCCATCCTTGGCCCCGACTGGGCCCGTTTCACCTCGCTGCGCCCGGCCCGGGCCGTAATGCCCGGGGCCGCCCTGCGTTGTGGCGGGGGCCCCCCCCCCCCCTCTCCCTGGCGCAGCTTAGCTAGACAGCCCTCGCTGGTTAGAGGCGCGTGGGCAGCGCGCTCCCCGTCGCCCACCCGCTGCCCTTTCGGGCGCGCCGTCGGGGCTATCCCCCCTCGGGCGCCCGACACACCTCACCCCCGCTTGCGCCCCTGGGCCACGACTGGCTCACGCCTGTAGAGGCCTCGGCCACCTTGGAAACGGCTGCCCTAAGATGGCAGACGGCCTCCGCGGCGCCCTGGACTGGGGAAGAGCCGTCCCAGCTACCCCTCCCCCCAGTCTGGATGCAGGCGCGGGTAAGGCCCAGCGCGGGTCTCAGTTTTGGCGCGCCGCAGGCGCAGGGTCGGATCAGCGCGCCACTGGGGCAGGGCGGCCGCGTAGCAAGAGAAATCAGCCCCGTGCCGTTGCAGTCGTGCACTCTGATACGGAGAGACGAGGCAGCCGTTGAGAGGCTGGCCACGCGCTGCGACAGGTGCGGCCCCCCTGGACCATCTCATCCCTGAGCAGCCGTTAGCTGCGCCCCTGGTATCCCCGGCGCGCGGGCAGGCGCTGCGCGGCTTGCATTGCTGGCGGGCCGACGGTGCTGTTCGCATTATGCCCATTGCAGGCTTCGCCTACCCTGGGAATGCACCGCCCTCTTCTCCCAACCCTGAGCAGCCGTTAGCTGCGCCCCTGGATCTCGTACCCGGGCCTCGGCCCTCCCCGAGCTTCCCTACTTCGCCAGGTGATCTTGGTGAGCCCCTCCGCCTGGAGGGCCAGTGATGTCTGTCCCCGCCGGCCCTCCCCGCGGGTCCCTCCCTGGCAGGGCGGGCTGCCAGGTTCGCGTGCCCCTGGATCGCGGGGGTGTTCATTCTCTGTGCAGCTCCTCCTTGGATTCTTCTACCACGCTGGCGATGTTCGTCCCCGCCAGCCTGGCTTGTCACACTCAGTGCGTCGTTCACCGCGCTTTGAGAGCGGGTGACTGGGGTCAGGCCCTCAGGGTACACCACAGGGCCAGCGCCCCACGAGCTCGGGATGGTGGGCCTTGGAGCCCCATGGTCGCTTCGGAGTGGTTCAGCCTTCCGTCAGACGCGGCGCTTCCCCTGGACCCATTCCAGCCATTCAGGCAGGTTTTTCGACGGCACCTCGGGAGCTTAGCCCACCTAGCTTGCATGCGCCGCTGGTGCGGCCCTGGACCTGGCGCCCCGCTGGCGACTCGTTCATCGTTCACCTCGCCTGTGCGAACTCCAGGCGTGTGAGGCGCGTAGGCATCTGACCTGGCCCGGCCGGCCTGCGGCGCGCCTGGTAGCTAATTAGGCCCGTTTCCGCGCCCCGGACCGCTTCTGACTCCGCCTGCGCCTTCGCTTGCGGACGCGACCGAAAAAGTATCCCCACCAATGATCCCGCGCTCGGTCGCTGTGTAATGAGGCTCGCGCGTAGCCCGCTCGACCTTTTCGGACGCCTCCTGCGCTTTCGCTTGCGGCCGCGACCAAAAAGTATGCCCACCAGTCTCGCTCCTGTGCGCTCTTGTGCGGAATTTAGTCCGCTGCTCGTTGGCCGCGTTTCTTGACGGTGCCTGGCATTCCTGCGCGGTCGCGAGCTAACAAATCCCCACCAGCTCCTCGGCGTCCCTCGGCGGCAGGTTCGGCGGCCGTTAGTTCGCGCGCTTAGGTAATTAGGTTTGGCTCGTAGCCCGGGCTGACTTCGGACGCCGCTTGCGGCCGCGACGAACAAAATATCCACAGCAGCCCATCCAGACACGATTGTTGGCCTTCTTGGGGCCTCTGGGAGATTATTTTGAGCCATGTTCGGCCAGAGGTTGTCAGAGGCAATCCTGAGCCATGCTCCGATATCATGGACCATATCGAGGCTGTCTTGAGTCTATCGGAGGCTATCTTGAGCCATACTCGACCTCCCGGGACCATCTTGGGGGTAGGATGAGGAAGAGGAGAGGGATGAGAAGGAGGAGGAGGAGGAGGAGGAGGAGGAGGAGGAGGAGGAGGAGGAGGAGG